>WOUA01000045.1:0-284000 GCA_021397985.1 Sporothrix dimorphospora
GACGGGCAACCAAAAAAAAATTCAAGTTGCCCTTACCTTTTCCTCTTCCCCAATTTTGGCATTTCCAGGACGTAATTTCAAATGGGCCGTTCCCCCCCCCCCCCCCCCCCCAAAGTTTGATGCAGGACGATCGGCTCGCATGCTGCGGCGTATCGGAGTCTGTGGAATAGAGACGAGGACTGCCTCGTGGTCTTGGTTTTGGCGAGGCAGGAAGCCGCCGCTGCCGGGCACTTGGGCCTGTCAGATGCGCTTGCTTGCACGCATGACGTCCTGCATGAATAGGAACCGTGAGGGTGGTGTTGCATCGCGACACCGTGCGTATGGGCGGATTGAAGAAACGTGAGAGGAGAGACGAAGAGTACGCGAATGAGCGGCGTCTCTCGGGGTCGCGGGTTGAGGCGCTCCCCATCGCGATCCCAGCATCGGAGATGCCGAAGACAAATGTCAGAGCCGCTGTTCCCCTCTTCGTGCATCCACGACATATTTGTTTTCATTATGATGGCATAGGGCTTATCGACCCACCTATCACGGCGGATGGTTGCGCTTAGATAACGCCCTACGGCGCGCTGGCAGATAGGGCGCGGCGCGCAAGGCCAGGTCACTGGAGATACCCGCAGAAAAAGGCTCTGTATTTTTCGGTGACGCCTGTGGTGGCAACGACGAGGCGCCATTATTGCTTGCCCTCGCTGCATCAGTGCCTGTAGCCGCGGCTGCCCTGGTTGCCCAATTCCCGTCAAAACAGGCCAAGCCCCGTAGCTTCCGAGAGGACGGCTCTTTGTTTCCCTCGTTCGCCTCTGGGCGACGTAAGGCACGATGCAGAATCTTCGTCGCGACTTCCTCTTCCTCTGGCCGCGCCGAGTTGTTCACCAGCCCGTGACCGCGGCGCAAGGACAAACTCGTTCGAAAAAGTAATACTGAGTAATTACGGAGTAAGATATTTTCCCAATGGGCTGCCCCCTTTTTGACGAAACCCATGGGCACTAGTGCTGCCTCTTGTGGACCACAATTTGGTAGTTCAGACCACAGGGGTGGGACTGTGAGAATGGGACAGGGAGTGTCTGTCAGGTCCTGGGGCAAATTTCGGCGGGGGGACACGCACTTTAGTGGTTCAAAAAAATTAGGCCTAGCTGGGTGGCCCCCCGACTCCGAACAAATAATAATTAATTATGAGAGCGACGAAAATGAAAAGGGGGAAGGACCAGCCCGTGAGAGGCCCCCCCAAAGGAGGCCCCAAATGGGAATGGTGGGGAGAATGGACAAGGCGGACGAGGGAAGGCAAGAGAGAGACGAAGAGAGGGAAAAGAAAAAAGAAAAGAAAAAAAGGTAAAGAAAAAAGCGAACCGGCGTCACTGGACCCTTTTCGCGAACCGCTAGACATTTCGTACATGCGACGGAATAAAATTTAACTCTGATTCCTTCTTCTCCCACATCCTCCCCGGTTTTTTACTCTCACGATAGAAACCCCCCTTTTGTGGTTTACATTGCATCCGACCGAGAAACAGCACCATTTGCGCCTTCCCTCACAACACCGCGGCTTGCTCTTTCCTTAGCCGCGCCCAGCTCCTTCCTCTACTTGTACCGCGACCACGCCAGGCGTTGCGATTAGATCCACCCAGGGTGATCATCCCTATTTTTCTTCCGTCGCGCGTAGATTTTCTTATCCCCTAACCGACTCCCTCTTTCTCTCCCATCGACGACTTTTTTTTGGCTTCCATACCACCTTCCGTTCCTTACTTTCTTGCTCTTCTTTCCCCTCCATTCAATCCCTTGCCTTTTCTCGCCCTGCCAACGACCATTTCTCTCGACAACCGCATCCTGCCCGCCGCCCTCATCCACTCTCGTCGCATCTTTACTCGAGACGACGCCGACGCCGCGTGGAGAAGACATCGAAAGCGTTAATATATAAACGGCGCCCAACGTCACTCCCGGCATTCCTCGGCTGACCGATCGATCGACCACAATTCACCCTCCCTATTCCATTTCAACGTTGACGGCCAATTCTCCCCCTGCCTTTCGACGACTTGGACGCTTCGGTGCCTTCGAATAGTGTTATCACACGTCACTCCTAGTCAGCGACAGGAGAAAGGCTTCGTTTGAACGAGTGGAGTGAGAACAATTGAGCGGCCTCGACCATCCCCTCTCTTCCCTTTTACAGCCCCCTACTTCCAGCCATCATAACGACACCTACCATGGCTGCCACATCCGCCTCCGCCAAGGAGCCGTTCCCGCTCCTGAACGTCGATGCCGACTCGTCCTTTTCGACACAGCGCACTTCCGGCAGCGCCGCGGCATCAGCGTCGCTTACTAATCGCAACGCCAACGGTGCCCGCCGTAGGAAGCAGTCTGGCGACAGCCATGGCAATCTGGCTACCAGCCTGGCCCATCTGAGTGGCGTCGACTCTTCCGCCCATGGCAAGGTGAGTTGGAACTAGACGCGTTGTTAAGCCTGGACTGGGCTTAACAGCCCCTAAGACACCCCCCCCCTTCCCTGCTGCTGCGAATATGACGCACTTTTACTAACCAAGCCCTTGACAGCAGAAGCAGGACCTCACCCGGGAGAAGCGCGTGTCAAAACGGCGCAAGGCCCGGTCGTTGGCCCGCCGCGTCAAGCAGTACGCCGTGCGCCACACATGGACACTGCCCCTGGTTATTCTCCTGGTTGTTCTGGCTGGCTACGCTGCCTACCCGACAGAGGCCAACCCGCTGCACCACTTCATCTTCCTCTCCTACAAACTGCCATTGGCTCCCGACGCCGCGCCCGGCTCGCCCGTGCAATACGGAAAGGGCCTCTGGGACATTGCCTTTGTCACCTTCTACACGGTTGTCCTGTCCTTCACGCGTGAGCTCATCATGCAGGAGCTCCTGCGTCCCCTCGCCCGGTACTTTGGTCTTCGCTCCCGTTCCAAGCAGGCACGCTTCATGGAGCAAATGTACACGGCACTCTACTTTGGCATCCTCGGCCCTGCCGGCGTCTTCGTCATGTCCCGCACGCCCGTCTGGTTCTTCAACACCCGCGGCATGTACGAGACCTCGCCTCACTGGACGCATGAGGCCTACTTCAAGTTCTACTACCTCTTCCAGGCCTCGTACTGGGCCCAGCAGGCCATCGTGCTGCTGCTCGGCATGGAGAAGCCGCGCAAGGACTTCAAGGAGCTCGTCGGCCACCACATCGTCTCGCTCTCGCTGATTGCCCTGAGCTACCGCTTCCACTTTACCTACATTGGCCTCGCCGTCTACATCACCCATGATATCAGCGACTTCTTCCTTGCCGTAAGTTGATCCCATTCGTACCACAGTATCCTCTGGTTCCCAGTTACTTTATTCAGTCACTAACAGCTGGCAGACATCCAAGTCGCTCAACTACATCGACGGCCCCTTCATGGGTCCCTTCTACTTTGTGTTTATGTGCGTGTGGATTTACCTCCGCCACTACCTCAACTTGCGCATCATCTACAGCCTATTCACGGAGTTCAAGACAATTGGACCCTACGAGATGGACTGGGCCGGCGAGCAATTTAAGTGCCCGCTTGCCTTTGTGATCACATGTGGGTTGCTCTCCGCACTTCAAGCACTTAACATCTTCTGGCTCTTCTTCATCATTCGGATTGCCTATCGTTTCGTTGTGCATAACGTTGCCAAGGACGATCGCAGCGATGGAGAAGACGACACTGAGGTCGACGAGAGTTCCAAGGACATTGCCGTTGACGATTCGGCGTCCCTGCTCGCCGCCCAGCTGGCCAATGGAAACGGAACTGTCACGGCCGACGGCAAGCCGGCCAAGAGCAACGGAGTTGCGTACTAAAAAGAGGATTTGGAAAACAAAAGAAAGCAAGGCAGAAAGACGAATCATAGTGGGCATGGTCTACGCAAGGCGGCCATCTTCGTTTTGTTTCTATTTCTATCTTGTCTATTTCCTTGGTTTCATCTCCCCTCGAGAGATGGCATTGCATTCTGGCGTTTATACCGGACGGAAGGTTTGTGTTTCGTGTTTCGGCTTGTGGCTTGTAGTATTGAGGGTATTATACGACAATTTTTACTCGAACGTTTTTACCTCATTCCCTATCCTTGATGCTGTGGGACTCCCTATTCTTTTCTCTCTTCTTTCGTTCGCTCCACTCTGTTCCCTTGCCGGTGCATAAAGAACGGGGAGCAACGAACGGATTCAGAAGAAGCATGCTTCTGCCTCCCAGGTATGCCGCTCTTCCTCATCCGTCTTGCCCATCATCTCTTCTTTCTTTCCGTTGACTGGGACTCATTTTTTTTCATATTTTCGCTTCCGCCCCTTTCCTCGTTTATATAATTACTGTTATTTTTAATGTCGTTTCTTCTCGTCCATGTATACTTAGCCTACATGTTTTACCTCCTTGTAATAATTTTAATGAAAGTGTCCATACTATAATGTGCCGCGCTACTTCAATGTTGATGGTTGACTCTACTGTGGACACAACAGTTCTTGCTTCGACGAAAAAGCTAGGTAGCATGAAAGGTTTGGTTAACAATATAATAAATCAAAACGAATCACGCCCTATCCTTTCTTACGTCATGGTCCCTTTCTTTCGGATTAGATCCCAGAAGCGTGTCCTTTGTCACCTCAATCCTAACATAGTGGGCCATAGACCTTTTCAAAGAGACCACGGATTTTCCATTTCCATTGCCCTTCCTTGTCTGATCATGTCACCGACCTGCACATAAAAAATAACACCATCCTTCCGTTAGGCCCCCTTTCGTTGGGCCCCTTTCCTAGCCGCCCGAAGAACGCCAGGCCCAGGTCCGCCAAAAACTACCCGTTTCCCCTTTCCGCCATAAAGGTGGGGATAGGTATCAAAAGCATGAATTTAGGAAAAAAAAAATCAAGCAAGTTTCAGACGATAAGAAATAAACGGAGGAAAAGTAAATTGAGCATTTAGCAATAGACAATATTATTAAAACAACACGTTCGAAAAAAGGTCATAAAGATAAAGAAACTCATAACTATGTGCGAGACTACCCGCCCATGATGGAGTTTCGAATTAAGGTAGAATAAACAAACAAGATCAGTAAAAAAAATGCGCTTTGTGCTGTTTTCTTGGATGCTTGGGTATATATGATAAATGGGTGGGGTTGGCAGAAAGTCGTCATGCAAACTCCCCGTCGAAATGGGGGAGTGAGAGTTGAAAAATAGGAAAACAATGCGTCAAACGTGTGTGTCATCAAGATAAAAGAAAGGAGAAAATAAAAGCCGACACACAAAACGATTCCAAAGGAAAAGAAAGCGCAAAATGGTCCAGAAACAAAAAAAAACGTGAGAAAATGAGAAAATGAGAAAATGTCAAAAAACGCCATGCCCTCTCACAATGGAAACAAAATAGTAAGCAAAGAAAGGGCGCGATGAGCTGGATATATGGTTTGTCAAGACCATCATTTTGGCTTAGAGGCCTGTTGCTGCTGGTCATCATCTGACGATTCATCGGCATTCTCGACGCTTCCTTGTCGAGGCGTGGCCGTTCCCAGTATAGTAGACGACGTGAGGCTGGTGTAACCGTCAGAGTTTTCCTCTGACCCTCGCACCTGGCTTGCACTGTTGCTGATGTGTGCTTTGCGTAACAGCTTCTTTGCATGAGCGGTAGCGTTGCGCGCTGCCACCGCAGCCTGCTCGGCCTGGGACTGACTCTCCCACATGGATGCGTACCGGCCCTTCATCGCAAGAAGTTCAGTGTGTGTTCCCCTTTCGATGATCGCGCCAGACTGAAGAACAATAATCTGATCGGCATGTGTGATGGTTGACAGCCGGTGTCTAGAGCGAAAACCACGTTAGTATAAGTAACGAACTGAAAAGAGGGCAAAGGGACCAATTGCAAACATACGCAATAATTAGGAGCGTACGGTCCTGGCCAAGGCTTCCGCCACGAATGAGCTTTGCTTGAATCTGTTGCTCAGTCTCGCTGTCCAAAGCGGACGTTGCTTCATCAAGCATGATGATTTTGGGATTCTTCAAAATCGTCCGTGCGATAGCAACGCGTTGCTTCTCGCCACCGCTCAGACGCGTGCCTCGATCACCAACCTTGGTCTCGTAGCCGTTGACAAAGGAGAGGATGCGATCGTGGATGCTTGCTGCCCGGCACGCTTCGTAGACCTCTTCGTCGGAGACGCCTGGGTTCGCATATTTCAGGTTGTACATGATCGTTTCGTTGAATAGTATGGTGTCCTGGGGAACAACGCCAATGTGGCGCCGGACAGAGTCGATGGTAAGATCTTTAACATCGTGACCGTCAATCTCAATGGTACCGTCATCGCAGTTGTAGTAGCGGAACATGAGACGGAAGATTGTTGATTTTCCGCCTCCAGATTCGCCAACAAAAGCAGTCGTGGTTCCGGGTGAGCAAACAAGAGAAAGATTATGTAGGGCAGTACGCTCTTGGTGATAGGAGAACTGCACATTTAACCAACGTATATGGCCTCGGCATTCAGTTAGGGGCTTCACGTCGGGTAAATCGACAACCGTAGGCTGGATTTTGAACAGTTCCAAGAGTCGTTCTCCCGAAATCATGGCCTGCTGGACGGTTCGATAGAAGGAGCCGAAAAATTGAAGCGGGCCCTGAAGTTGCCCCAAGTATGTGATCATAACAACAAAGTCACCAATGGATCTCATTCCTTGTGTAACCTCAACAGCGGCAACCATGAGCATGATCAGAATACCGCACATAAAGACAAGTGCTTGGCAAATGTTCATGTTGTTCATGCCCCATGTCACTTTTGCTTCGGCAGCTTGAAAACTGCGAATTGCCTTCCGGTAGCGGCCAAATTCGAAGGCCTCAGCGTTGAAATATTTAACCGTTTCGTAGCTCATGATCGAGTCGTTTTTCACGGCCTCCTCTTCTCTGTCGGCGTTCACCATGTCACGCCGTAAATCCGCACGAGTAGAAGCCATCTTCACGGTCATGTGAAGGTAGAAAACGGTGATGACAGCCGCAATAGTCGCGTAGATAGCACCGAAACGAAGCAAGAAGTAGATGACGGCGACCAAAAGATCGATGAGCATGGGAAACACCTGGAAGGTGACCTGTTCCAGAAAAGAGTTGATGGCGGCACCTTTGTTGAGAGCAGAAAGCACTTCACCTGTCCGTTTACCAAGGTGGAAGTCCAGGGAAAGTGAGTGAACGTGCTCGAATGCTGCCGTAGTGAGAGCCAGGTACGAATACTGGGATACCGGGATCCAAAGCAAAGCACGCGTCGATCCCAGCACGCCAGATTGTCCCTGCAAGACCTTGTAGAAGATGAAAATCAAGATCTCAACCCACGGCAATCCCGTGCCAGCTTCAAAGGCATCGGTGATGTGGCCAATTTGGTTAGGAACCAAGAAGTTCACAATCCGCTGAACAATGAGGATCAGGAAACAGACGACAACAACAAGTCTCAGTTTTGCTGAGTCACTTGGCCAAAGGTAAGGGAAGAATAATGAGTAACTGGTTAAGTACTCCCACCAAGTCTTGTGCGGAAGCTTTTGTGGTCGATAAAAGGCGGTATCTTCAGCTTCATTGGGGCGAGTTTGGCCGTTCGATGCAGAGTCGGTTGGGGGCGTAGCAACGTCGGTTGGTGTCTTAGGAGAGCCGTTCGCCGAGCCGTTAGTTGCACTTTTAACAGACCCGTTGGCCGATCCGTTAACCGATCGGTTATCTGATCCTTTCGTCGCCCCGTCGATATGCCCGTCTCTTAAACCGTTCGCATTGGCGTTATCGGTGTCGCCTCCCGAGCTATGAGCGGTGCCGTTTGTTGCTTTTGAATGGGTGGTATTGTAGGCCACACGTTCCACGCCACCATTGCTCAAAAGTGGCGTTGATTCGTCCGCATGGGCAACCTCAGTTGGGTGTGATGCTGCTAAGTCGTCGTCTTCCAGTTTTTCACGGACGACGTTTCGTGAATAGGTAATTGAAATATTGACGCCGAAAAGGAATAAAAGAACTAGCAGCCGGAACGCTCCAATCGAAATGTCGAGATAGTCCCACTTGTCAGGTCCATATGCGATTGTCCATACATCGAATACAATGCTACGCAGGACTTGGTGGCGTCCTGTGAGGCGGATAATATTAACGGTAAAAATCGAAACTTCGAAAGCCAGCGTAGTGGTCCAGAAAATAATGACAGGTCGATTCGGTGTCAGGTCGCCTTCGAGGAGGTAAATTAAGGCGTACAGGTGCATAAAAAGGCCAGAGATATAGTAAACCTATAAGTGAATAAAAGTCAGCCCCAAAACAAAAAAAGACAAATTTACCGCCTCGCGCACTTGGGTAGGCAGAGAAGGGAGATCGCGCAGCAAAGTATATCAGGAGTAGGGATACAAGGGTCAGGCAATAAGCAACTTACAGACGTCTCTTCACCGCACCACCACCCAAACTTGATCTCTGGGTTCTTCGTTTCGTAGACTGTGTGCGAAATCACGCTGGCGAAGTTGGCAACAAACGAGAGGACAAGCAAGGCATATCCATATCCGTAGACGCGCTTGGCAGCTGTGCTGATTTCGGCAGTAGGTGTGAAAGAGAGTGTTCCAGAATCTTGCGATCTTCGACGCGTAGCAGGAAGTGGGCGACCGCCGGGACCAGTTGCCGCGGGTCGGACAAGTTGTGCCGCACGACGAGAATCGAGGATACTGTTGAGAGCAATGGAAACCACAAAGACCACAAGCAGCGTAGCCCCGTACCAAAGCTCAATGCCGTAGACAATAGCCTCTGGCCAGGATCGGGCCGTCGACGGAGCCATGATGATGTGAAATCGGCGAGCTGGGAAGAAAGATGGACTGGCAGGTTATGGAAGGACCCTCGATATCTAAGAGAGCTGGCCGACTGTTAGCTACTGTCAAGATACAATAGCTCGCCTGGTATATAGACTGCGAGGGTAAGGTAAAGGGCGTGGCCATGTTGACGTCTAACCTCGCCCAGCAAATCCTCGCCGTCCAGACGAGGGTGCTATTGGGTATTATGAGAATGTCCGAGACGATGTAGGACAGGGCATTGTCACACTACCCTCCAAACGACAATGGCGAGGGGCGCGGAGAGAGACGGGCGCGGGCGCGAGAGTGGTAGCAGGAGGGTAGGAGGGGTCGGAGAGAGGTAGGAGGTAGGAGAGAGGAGAGGAGAGAGGAGAGGAGAGAGGAAGGAGGAAGGAGGAGAGAAGAGGAAGCGATCGTAAGTTGGCGCGAGGCGAGACGGAGTGCAAGAAGGCTGGAAAACAAAGAGCAAAAGAATAGAAATATAGAAAAGGCGGCAGGCACCTTTAAGAAAAGAGCATGTCTCGCCTGCGACTCTGTCTTTCCAGGAGCGGCAATTGGTGGGACTACACCTGGAAGTAAAGACGCGAAGTTAGCAGGGACGCATTCAGAAAAATCAGAGAGGAAGCATCGAGTTCTTTGGTGTCTCCCCTCGAGAAATGGCTGCTGGTCGATTGGTGGGGCAGGTGACGGGCCAGCAGTGGCAAAACCCACTTTCTTTAAAAAGACCTTGTCTAGGCCTAGTCGTGTAAACAATGTGGTTTAGCACGACGGAGTCCGAGACACCAGGGAGAGACACCAGACCCTTTCGACGCTCGGCTTTAGGGCAGAGGTGCTAAGCTAGCGCGAGTCTTGGGACCGAATGTCGAGGCACTGCTGGTGTGTGCGTGTGTGCGTGCGTGTTTGTGTTAGAGTTGCAAAGAACACGACGTCGACAGCGAAGGCGGTGATTGTGCGGCGAAAAGTGGCGACGATGCCGTGACAATGTGCGAGGCTGGCTAAACCGACAGCTACTATTGTTAGATACTGATCTAATAGCCGTTTTGTGGAGCGAACTGAGCTTGTAGGAGCTGGGGAAAAGAAGCAGGCAACGCCTTCAAGAGTACAAGAGAAAAATGAACGAGGTGAGCTTACTAGAGATAATGAGAGAGATATAAGTGAGATGGAAATGGAGAGACCGGAGAGCAAATAAAAGCGAAGGGGACGCGACGAGGGCCGGGCAGTGAGCAGCAGCAACAAAGCTTCTGACCGAGGTGTCTATGCCCTAGGAGGTGGGGTGGTATGACGGGAGAGCTTCTCACAATAAGAGGCTCTAAACGAAGCAGCGGAGGAGGCGTTTTAAGAAAAAGATATGATCGTGAGACTGCTCAACGTGACGGTCTGGAGCCGGGGAAAGAAGAAAACCATGTAGGAGGGAGGTAAAAGGAGAAATTTGGGATAAAGGTGGGAGGAAGAGGGAAACACGGTGAGCAAGGAAAGAAGGAGGGGGAGGTCAAAAAGAAGCAAGAGAAAGAAGGAGCGGAATAAAGTAAAAGGGGAAAGAGCGACCACGAAGCAGAAGCGGCAGGCAGAGACTAATAAGAACGAGGTAAGTTGAGAGGGCAGGAGCGAGCAGCTTGCTTCAAACGACAGGAAAGAGGTCTGAGGCCCGCAAAGGTCCAAAAAGAGAATCTACCGTTTTGGGGCTCTTCTCGTCACTTGAGGGTACGGCGAACGGTCACCAACAGAAAACACTGTCCTACACATGAGCCAACATGAATAATGAATAAATGCAGGGAGGACAATGTGAGAGAGGAAGAGAGGAGGAAGAAAATATGAACGGAAAAACAGAAAGGTCAAGAAAACACACAGCACGTAGCTTAACATGGCACGAAGCACACAAAATCTTCCGTCCATCTAAAAATCAATAAAATAAAATCGACGAATTAATTGAATCTTAATTCTTATCCCCTTCAATTCATTTTTCTCTCATTTTCCTCTCTTTTCCCGTACGGGCTGGGCGTTATAATACAGTCGACTCTAGACACGACGCACACGCATATACGCACCACCTGCAGCACACGAATCATAAAGCCAGACCAGAAGCTTAAACACAAACGGGCTCAGAAAGTGCAGCCGCCGCCGCTACCCATCCCCGTCGGGTTGAAAGCACGAATGGTAAGCCACAGCAGGGTGCAATGTATGAGGAACATGAGCCAATGGGGGGACGGGAAGCCCGATGCTCGCCGCGGGAAGCAGATTGGTTGGGGCTCTCCTGACCTAGGATATCCTTTGTACCTTCCCGGTGTGTGCTCGTGGACGGGTACTCGTGCATGGCCACAATACCCCCATGGTGGACACGCTCCAGGTCAGGAGGCAGGAGAGCATGCGAGGGGGGCCTGCATTTGGGAAAGAGTGCAGCATGTATTCTTTGGGTGGGGAGCGTGGGAGGCGGCGGCGACAGCGAAGGCAGGAAGAGGGAAGGGGGGCAACAGCAGCCAGGCCAGGTAGGCGGCCAGAGCGACGATGAGCGAAAGAGGCATTTGCATCGAAGGAGCGGTGGAAGCAGAGAAAGGAGGAAAGAACGACCGGGAGCGCGGGCGTGACCGGGAAGGGGGGAAGGTGTAAGTCTGGTGGTAGGGATTGGGGGTCTGTCCTGCTGGTGGGCTCCGGAGGTTTGCCTTTTTCGATTGCATGGTGGCCCCCCATTTCTGATATTTTGGGTTTGGGGGTTATTTCTTGATTCTTGTATTTTTTTTGCACATCGCCATCCATTCCCTCATCACCATATATCGCTCGTTTCTTTGCCTTGAGGAGCATCCCCAATGCCGTTAGCCAAACCGACTACCTCATCTAGCAGCCATGCGCTCGACACATCACCACCACGGTCCCTACTGCTCCCACGTCTCTGGTCTTTCTGTGCAGCTGGTTTAAAATTGTCGCTTCTGCGAGGGCACACAGACGCACACTTATACGCACACAAACCCCACTCGACACCCAATATGGCATCGATTACATCAACCTGCTTCTACTAGCCCTAGGACGACTGCCGCCATGCCATGGCGACCTGGCTCTACGTTTTTATTGCTGGGACGCCCGATGGGTCTAGCCCACCTCCTGTTTGCCTGTACTTACGTCGCGGGGCCTCCAGATGTGGCCGCTCCCGTGTTCTGAATGCCTGCGAGTCGGCTGTTGGCGGGCATATTGTTGCGAGCTCGCTCCCGATCTGCAGTCTGAAGTTTCTTCTGGGTCCGGCCACGCATGCCGCTTGGCCTGCATATTGGCTCACTTCTCATCTTAGCAAGACGCCAAAGAAGTTAAGGAGACGGAGAAGACGAAAAAAGGAAGACTAAACGACAGAGAAGAATGGGAAGACAAGCTTGTACCATGGTACCGCTTCCGCAGCACGCGCACCGCTCTCTTTTCCTGCCACTTCTGTTACTGCTGCCACCACAGCTGCTGCCGCACGCGCAGTGTACGACGAGGCCGGCGGCATTCAAACGTCGCTCCAACAAACAGGCGTGGGACGGCTGTTGGCTGCCGACGAGCCAGGTCTGCACTGGCCGACCCTCCTCCACACCTCCTTCACTCGCCCCCGCGGACCCAACCCAGCCAAACGGGAATCATCCTGCCCACTGGAAGTGGACTCATCAGCTGCATGAGCGCAGTGTGCGTCCTCCCCCTGCAACCTGCAACCCATCACGTTCACAAGGCGGTGAGTCGGAAGTACAGATGTATTCTTTTGCCTCAACAAAGACGTCGACAAAATGGCCGAGCTGAGGTTCTCTTTGACAGGCCGCAGAAGCTTACGGCGACGCACAAGGCGCGCGCCGGGCGAGGGGCAACGAGCAAGAGGACACGACGGGCAGAATAAACAGGTTAGAAAAGATACGGCGCGATGGCCTTGATGATGATGATCGGGCCTGGCCATCCAAGGGGCCAGAAGGCCCAGAGGTGGGGAAGTGTGGGAACGGGCGCCGTGGTGAGCTAATGCCTGTGGCTTGGCCCGGCTGCGTGCCGTTCATCGGGTGGTCTAGGACAGAAAAGCTTCCTCCCGGCCCTTGCCTGGATCCTGAGGCGGCCATCGTTCCTGTTACCCCGTCACAACCGAGTCGCAGGCATGGGCATGGGCTTTTAACGGTGACAACTTACTTCCACTTGCAGCTTTGTCCTCTCTTCCTCCCTCTCCCACTTATCCCCTCACCCTCTCTACCACCCATTTTGCTAACCCTTGTCATTTCCATACTGAGTTCGGATTACGGAGTGCACAACACCGCCAGCACACCAGCACACTGTAACCGCGACGTATCTCAGTTTTCCCGCCGCCCGATGCCTGGCCGACACCCTTGACATGTGTATCTCATTCTGGCCCCCGTCCCTTTTTCTACTTTCCTTTCACATTTCCTTCCCTTTTCTTCTGATCTTTTCTTTGTCCTTTTTCAGCCGTCTAGATGTCTTTTACACATGAAACATCTACGGTGTGTGCCTCCGAGGACAGCGTTTGGCGATAAGCAAGTCCGTCATGCTATGTGCTAGCAATTCCCCCTCAAACAGGGACCTTCCATCGGGCTCAGCACGGCTTTCTCGTACATCCAGCCCACCGTCTGCCATCGTATGCCACCAGTTGGAGCATGCCACTGCATGTGACCAGGCCACTGCGCGTCCCACCGCAGGTTCACAGAGCCCGTTTCCGTGCGATGACAGCCAATCCTAGCCAGCAAGCTCCAGATTTTTCCCGCTCTGTCTCTCAGACCCAGAAAGACGACCTCCCGGTTTCTCTGATATTCCCCTTCTCCTTCCCCTTTCCCCATGCATCATCTCCAGGCCGGCGTTGGCCGGCTCTACGTGACGATAAGAAAGGACCTTGTCCCCAAAATCTGGCCCGAGAAAAAAGGGATAAGAAAAAAAAAGAAGACAGGAAAAAAAAGAGAAGAAAAAAAGAAAAAATGGGAGCCAGCGAAGGCAAGGTGGCGGCAAACTGAGGCACCGGTGTAAGACAGCACATGCCCAAGTGGAGTTCCCGCTTTTCAACCAGAAACGAGGGAAAGTTGCCTGCCGATCATTGTATCGTCGTCCCAAGCATGCGTCTCGGGGAGAAGGGCTGATAATAGATGGGTTCGATGAGAAGGCTAAAGAAACCAAAGCAAGAAACGCAAATGGAGAAGAAACGAGACAACTGAGATGGAAACCAAAAGGCCGAGATCAGATGTACAAAAAACCAAGAAACAAAGGGGGAACGATGGAATAAGTCACACAGAGGTCAACGGGTGCAGCACTGCTGGTGTAGTCGTGCAATCAAGAAAAAAGCACGCGATGTGCGGGACGAAGCGAGCGCCCTTGTCGCCTAGACTGAACTCGCTGGCGGTGGCTGTAACGTCCAGCCAGAGGGCTACATATTTGACGAGCAACGTGGCACAAGCCTTTGGCATGGTCAGGCCAATGGCCGATTCGCCGTTAGCTCTTTTTCTTTTCTTTCCCTTTATATTTTCTTGCCTTTTCACATATTCCTGTTTTCTTATCTCTCGCCTTTTTATTCGAAAGACCCTAACCCTGGCCTGTTTCTGTGTCTGACCTGACTGGACCGCCTGTCAAAGAACCTAAATAAAATATCTGTGTCCTTTTATTACACCGTAGGTTCACCTTGCACACAAGTGTAGTCCGTGATACGATGCTTCCAGGCTGGAAGGGCCCTCATCCCGATGTAAGTTGCATTTCGTATTTCGTACAAAACGTGGGAGCAAGGTATCTGCACCAGCAAAAGATAGACCAGGCCGCGTGCTTAGTCGCTTGGTCATTCGCGCACTTGATTTTTTTTGTCATTTTCCCTTGCCGCCTTCTTTCTTACCAAGCGCGCTTTTCTCACCGTTCTCACTTGGTGCCGGTGTGCTTCATGGATACATATGCAGATGAAATGCAGCCATGCTCGATGAACAGCCTCCGTCCCCCCCCCCCTTTTCTCTGAACACATTACCACCCCCCCCCCCCCCATCCCCCCATCTCCCCGTCCTGCCCTTCCCCTTTTACCTTTTCGGCTCTGCCCCTTTGTGCCCGCATTCTTCTCTTTCCTTTTCGGATAACCCCCCTTTCCGTCTCTATTTTTGCGGCTTTTTTATCTGTTTCCGTCGCTTCTCTCTTGCAGCTTTATCTTCCTCTGCTCCTCGTCTTGGTGCCTCCGGGCGTGGCCGGACTCACTTCTATCTCTCGCGTTTCAGATTGTATATAAAGGTGTGCAATGCGACACGTAGCCGACACTGTCGGCAGTGACAGGATTTCATTTTACTTGCTCTCATAGCCGTGTGAGCGGGATTAGATGCCATCCCCACCTCTGGTTCACGGATTGTTTTTCTTCTTGCTTGTTGTGTAAGCATGTGTTAATTATTTTCTGGCCCGCTCCCCTTTTGCCGTGCCCTTGGGCCTCGTCCGTGATCTTCGGCCCGGTGTCCAATGCTTGTCTCCTATTCTCCTTCCCTTGTTATTTTCGTGATGCAAACATGCTCACCGGTCGACAGGCGAAACTCTTCTCTATTCGTGTTTTCAAAATCTATTTTCCGTCTTCCCCTCTTCGCTTTTTCGGCAGTGTTTGGTCAAATCATGACGTTGGCCGGCAGTCATCATAAAACCCCCTCCTCCATTGTGCTTCGTTGGGCATCGCTTTGTAACAGAGGCGGTGTGCCCCGGTGGACAGCATCAGGACAGTCTTGTAAGATTCTGCGACAGTGCTCTTTTGGTGAGAATTGACAGATAGAAAGAGGGGACATATGTTGCTTACATGGCTCTTTAGGCCATCACCAAGTAATGTGCGCTATGAACGAAGCCAGAATTTTCGAAAATGAATTGCGACCAAAAAATGAGCCTTGGCCCTGCCTATAACGCCGTTCCTTCAACGGCCTGACAGCTTTGGGCTCGATCTTATTTTAGTTTATTTCACCCGCGAGGCTGGCATACATGGGCTGGCATTGCAAGCGACTTCAGTGCACGACATATGCATCCTTTGCGATGTATTCTTGGTAAAAATATGCCCTTTATAGTTAGAATTCTAGCCAAGATGACACTATGTCAGTCTTTTACAAGAGAAAAGCAGTTCCTTGAGAGGCCTCTCATGTTAGGCAACAATAAAGTGCGTCGTCTTTGTAGATATAAGTCTCGTCACCAGAAAGTCCCTGCCTGCCGAAAGAACAAAGAGAGTTACAATGATATACGAAAACTTTGACTTGGCAGCTATCCCATGAGATTACTTTATATCACGGGCTAGCTAGCACTCACGTAGCCTATCTCAAGACTTTCCTCTTTTGCATATATCTCTATCACTTAATACATTTCACCCCCGGCTGAGTCTTCTTGTGTAACCGCGTGCTCGTATTTTTACGGTTCCTTGATGCCCAGCGAGCCGCTCTCGCCCTCATTTGCCTCCCCTCTTCTTTTCACGAGTATCTCACACCCCGGGTCACTTTCCCGTCTCTCATATTCTGTCAGGTCCGTCATATATGTATCATGCTGTACGTCACTGTGGTCCCTTCACTTTCAATAAGAAAAGAAAGGAAAGGTTCTAGAACATGCTAGATGTATATCAATATTCACCAAAACAGGAAAAGTGACCACTCACATATGACGAAAAAAATTGGAACGGCTGTTAGGAGAATAAGAAGGTGGCAATCCGTTTTATTGTGATACAGAACAATAGACAAATGAACGAGCTTGTAATAAGTAACTGACTGCCAAGTTGAATGCCATGAAGTCAAGCAACGCAAGGCATGGGCCGTGTTTCCTGACGTGCAGAACACATATACGACCGTAAGCACTCTTCTGTGGCTGACTTAACGTGTCTGTTTCCTGAATAATGCCTTTTGGTGTTATTTTCCTTTCCCTTTTGTTGCTTGTTTTTCTTTTCTTAAATTTAATCTAATTTCTATTGTTATTATCAACGGAGATTGTTTTATTAAAACCCTAAGTAACAAAACAGTACGTTTATTTACTTGCAATTCTCATATCGTCACATACATGCCCAAACGCTTCCACACCCACAAAAGGATTGAAACCATCAAAGAAACGGTCGATAGTCAGGACAATACATTTTTATTAAAGTTTTTTTTTTTTTTTTTTTTTTTTTTTTTTTTTTTTTTAAAAAAGTATACATTTCTAGCATCATCGTTCCCATGTACCACCTCAGAACGTGAGGAAAACGAGTGGTTGGTGGTAAACATGAACACTGAAAGATATGAAAGATAAAGTGGCCCGTCTCTGTGTCCCCTGAGGCAGATCCCGCTCGCTCGCTTAATACGTCCCCCGTACGGTGGGGGTCCAGCATGTCCGGCGTTGTCAACGCATGGCAGTCGCGATGCCGTGCATGATAAACGTGCCTCCATCTTGACCCACACCCGTCGACCATGCCGAGCTAGGGAGACGCCTTGGGCACGAGTATGAGCCTGTGGTAAAAGAAGGGACCAAGGGGCTAGGATGGATGCTGGAGACATCGAGGCCAATGTCAGTCTAATGCTCTTGGCAGCCCTGGTGTTCCTGCGGTATGTTGCTATGTTGGAATAGCGGGTGCAGTGGTGCTATTCTGAGTAACCACATCACGAAAGAGAAGATCGATTGTGTTACACGTATCGGGATAGAGGCAGTAGTACGCGGAGGTGCGGTGCGACCACGGCGCCTGCAGTCCGTTTCTATCACATACCGCGAAAGAGCAGATGACTGCACGGCGGTCCGGTCACCCTGGACCATTCCACCACACCCGGTCTCTGACACTCCAGAACAGCTCTCTAATATATGAGTGATGCGATAACAATACTTGTATCTCGGTTACAGACTGCCCACTGGGCTATCTTGAGAGAGGTACATGGAGGGAAGTTTAAGAGAGTTGCAGAGAGGGTAGTATCTGCACTGGAAGGTGTGAAGAAGGCAAAGTAGACAGCTGTGTCCCGTATATATCAACATCACAAAGGCACTCCCTATTAAGATACCCGTACTCGCTTTACTAAGCATAAGAACCTGTATTTTTCACACGACACATGCTTCCATTGCCTCCTTTGCGTTTATTTGGGTGCCTCGCTGTCAGCTGCCCTGAGGGGATTGCGATTCTAAAAGCATTATCAGATGGGAATATTTTCAACTGAAAAAAACGCAAACCCCAGTCTGAATGAAGCCTTGCCCCACGACAACCCAACAGCCCGGAAGAGGCAGAAAGAAAGACTCTCGTGCTTCTCCGCCAATGCAAGAAAAAGACAAAAAAGACATAAAGAAACACCTTATAGTCTGATGGTCCCGGAGGGGCTCGAACCCTCGACTTTCGCATTTTACTTGTATCCATTGACGGACCCAGGTATTAGTACGATGCGCTAACCAACTGCACCACGGAACCCTTAACTCGAATGGACGTCAGCTCGGCCAGTTGGAGTTTTCTTCCCCAGTGCCCGCTCCGGATCCAGGCCGTTTCGGCATCGACGGCGGCGCCCGGGCGTGCCATCCGCACAAGAGTAAACGCCCGCGGCCCGGAAGTGGGTTGCTGGTTCGCCGAATCGTCTCAACCCCATATCCTTGCCACTTCTGCACTTTCAGAATGGCTGAGGGAATGCCAGGACCCTGAAGATCATCGCTGGCTCCTCGGGAACTATCCCGTCAGATGGTGCGCTCGCCTGTCGCCACCGTCCCCAGCGATATGGTAAACAGAGCCACACTGCACTTGCACGGTATGAAAATAAAACCGGGCTTCCGGCTTTCGTCCTGTGCCAGTTCTCCGTAAGTTTCTGTAAAACAGAGGCCATATGATGCATTTGGATCGAAACACATCGCGGCTGAGAACGCTGTTATGCACAATGAGTTGCACCGGCCGGGTCAGATAAGACTGGAACGATTCCTTCTCCCCTCGCTCCTCTCCTAAATACGAGAAAACGCAATACGGAGTACTTGCGCTCGTTGTATCCAGTCTAGAGAAGCAACAGTATGCGGACGTGTCAGCCGCTTCCCATCGTGCCAAGAAAGGATAAGAACAGAAGAGGCTGAGCTGAAATCAAGGATGTAAAAGGCATTCTCAACCCAGCTGAAAAAACAAGACAGCCGGCAAGCAAAACGCCGAGCGGTCTTTCGTAAGCCTCACGATCCTGAAGCGAGTTCAACGGTCTGGATGGCATTCTGGAATTGATTTTTTGGCGTTGGATTCTTGATTGTCACGACCTTCGCCATGGGTCTCCGCTTTGGTTGGCGATATGCTCTGAGAAGAGGGTTGTATGTGGGGTGTACGTCGTAGCTTCCGTCACGATGGCAGCATCAGGAAATGGGAAGCAAAGCAAGGAATGGGGTACAGTGAGTTTCTTGGTGAGCGAGTCGCAATGGTCGCGATGTGGTGGTGGTCATGATTGCGCTGAGATTTCGTTGTCGGAGGCCTGAATGGCTCGCTGCTGGCTGGCCTAGGCCGGCCTGGCCATGGCCAAGACCAGACTCGCAGACAAGACCGTAGCTGCCCAGACCCAGCCTAGCCCAGTCCAGTCCAGTCCAGCCCAGCGCGGCAACACCCCTTTTCTGTGCGTCTTTCTCGTTGGCTGTGTGGCAGCTTGCCCACCATCTGCAAGCTGCTGTTGCTATTATTAGCGACGGCTATGGCAAAGAAACGAGGTCGCATTTCTAACAAACAATATGCCAAAACGCGCGAGAAAGAACTGATGCCGAAAGAAAGCTGCTGCTTGAAAGGACGAAGGCGGGAATGGACAAGAAGAGCACAATCAGATGGAATTAGGAAAAGGATGCGATGATCTGGGTTCAATGACCCGTCTTACTGCAGAGGAAGGAACCCCAAATTGGGCAGGATGTTTGCATTGCATTGCGCGCTTGCCATCCCGCCTGTTGCTCCTTCCTCATCTTTCCTCTGAGGCCGTTCCGGAAATTGC
The DNA here is from genome assembly GCA_021397985.1 of Sporothrix dimorphospora. NCBI lineage: Eukaryota > Fungi > Ascomycota > Sordariomycetes > Ophiostomatales > Ophiostomataceae > Sporothrix > Sporothrix dimorphospora. Next base: position 19,603 of record WOUA01000045.1, read on the forward strand.
AAGATACGGAGTAACTCGACGTGAATATCGTACCCGATAACAATATTAACCAACGGCCAAACTATCGACCTCACCTACCTGGCAAGGCTCTTGTCAAGAGCAATGCAGTATCTTGCCATGGCAGGTGTCGATGCCCTTGCTGGGCTGAACATGGGCTCAGCTCGCTGAAGAGGCATTGCGCAACGTTGCTAATAACTGGCTGATTGGTGGCGCGCTAGTCAGCTAACGGCTTATTGGTAGGCGTTTTCGCCCTCGATCCCTTTTCTTTCCTTCTGTTCCCCTTTGTTGCAAGCTACCAACAGGCACATGTTGTAAGACTAAATTGCCAGAATGAAAGAGCCGGTGGGTGTGGCAATGCCCCTGTCGCTCAGTGCGCCCTGTTTGCACTCTTTGCCGGGCGTTGGTGTCGAGGGTCGTTGTTTCCTTGTTTCCCAAAACCTTTTTGTTTTTGTTTCGTTTCATTGCATGTTTTCTCGCTTTTTTCCCTGTTTACCACTGCTGTTTACGCGCGCTGGCTGGGAAAGAGCTCCAGCATCCCTCTTTTTGTTTCGTCGCGCCTTCCTTCGGTCGCATTTTACAACGAATACTCCCGTAATGCACATCCGAGTGCTCACCTGCTTGGCACTACCCTTGCCTGATTGGGGGAGCACCCCTGGGCCGCATGCCGAGCGCAGCCGCACCTGGAAAGAGCTAACCTCCACTTTTGGCAGGAACCATGGCCGCCCACCAAACAAACGGTCGAAAGCAGCAGGAGCGTTGGAACAATCAGCAGCACAGCCCCCTCTGGCGGGGGCCCTTGCGACGCCGGCGGGCAAGGTGCAATGTTAAAAGTGCGAGGAAAGAGCAGCCAGAGCAGGGAAGACAGGGAAGACAGGGAGCGCGTGTTTCGCACTCGTAATAGCGGGAACGGCTCCGGAACCCTCTGTGCCTCTGATGAAGAACCCCGTTAGATACGACAGACTCATGGAGCCAAAATAAAAACCTCAACTTGCCAATCTGACAGCAAGGCGCCCAGGCTACACACACCCAAAAGCACACGTATTACTCGCAGAGGCAGGGTCCCTACTCCGTACTACTGCCCGCCTTCCTCTTCAGAGACCCCCGGTCGTTGTCGGATCCTTCCTGTAGCGGGGAACAGCTTCTAAGCCGCAGAGGCAGCTCTAGCTGGCCGAAAGAAGACGGAAACTGGGCAAAGTCCAGCCAAACCGAGCCAAGACCGGGCAAGAGCAATCAAGAGCCCCAACCATTTCGACGCGGCCGCGAGAAGAGAAGGAGCGACGTAACGAGACAACCAACAAACCCGCCAGGACCGACCTGCATCGCTCGACAAACACAGCCCTGCCCGCCCCGTCCGCCATCAACAATCGAGCATCGAGTCTTTCTTGGCTTCACTCTCCCCTACCCCGTCGACACGCCCTCATCGGCTGCGCGCTCTCCCGCCCCCATCACCACCTTGCGGTTGTTTCGTTTCTCCTTTGCGTGCGCGCTTGGCCATCTTTCCTGGCCGGTCGCTGTGGTTTCTCGTCCTCGTTCTCATTTTCGCGCAGCTTCAGCCCCAGAGACACTTGTGCACAGCTCGGACCCAGGCCACTCTCGCCGTCAGCTGCCTCGCTGTTCTCATCCGATCGTCCTCCTCCCCTCGCGCCACTTTGGCTTTTGTGCCGTGTTCTCGGGGGAGCTTCTGAGCCCTCGTACTCGCTCTTGCGCCTTCTTCTCCGGACTCCGTCCCATCTGCCCCTAAAGCTTCTTCGCGCCGTTCTTCTCTGGCTCAATTTTGCTCATCTTCTCGAGCTTCGTTTCTTCCCCCGACTCTTTCGTTTCTTCCCTTTTTTCCTTGCTCCCACGCGGCCTTCTCCTTCCCCTTACTCTTCCTGGACCTTTTTGTTGTCTGTCCCCATTCCCCTCTTTGCACAGCTGTTCTTCCTGAGACGGCATATTACCCAAGCGCTTGTCCTGCCATTGTCCTGTTGTCGCTTCGAGTTTCTTTGTTTCTGACGCAGGCCTTTTCCCACCCCCTCCCTACCAAATTCAGCCACACCCCTCCTTGTTCGTCCCTAACCCGCTCCCGGACTCTACATAATAATGCCTTCCTTTCTCTCTGGCAGACAAAGCAGCCGTTCTCAGCAACATCAGCAGCAGCAGCAGCAACAACAGCAACAACAACAACAACAACAGCAACAACAACAAGAGGCACCGCCGCCTGCTCTGCTTCAGCGACAGCAGCAGCAGCATACTTTTGCTGATCCATCTGGTCCTGGACCCGGACCTGGCCGTGGCCCCGGCCCTACACAAGACTCCGGATCTGCTTCAGGTAAATCCCCTTCCTTCTTTTCAGCAGCGGCCCCCCCTTCCCCCTCTGGCCCTCAGCCACACTCTCGTGCGACGAGCTGACCCCGACTCTACAGCCGCATCCTTCTCAAACACGGAACTGCCAGCTTTCGACCCTCTGCAAAAAACGCTTGCCAGACGACAGTCGCAACTCCTGGATGAACAACAGCAGTTCTCGCCGCAACAGCAGCAACGCATGCAACAGGCACAGCAGCAGCTGCAGCACCAGCAAGCACAGCAACAGTACCCGCCGGCGCTTGCCCCTGGATTGACAAAGTCCAGTAGCACCAAGCTTCCTTCCAGCGTGGCCTCTCCCGGCGGCAACTCTTCGCCTCTTGGGTTTGACGGGCAACAGCCGCACACACCGCTCCTTACGAAACCGGCAACTCTGGAATACCTCGAGCAGGTGTCACGTTCACAGTCGCAGCGCTACCCAACACAGGCGGGACCTCTACAGACTCATCAACATTACGCATCCTCTTCTCTGAGTGCTGCGTCGGTCGATGATCTGAGCAGAGCGCTTCCAATCTCCTCGCCTCTTGTTGGACAACCTCCGCAATTTCCCTTGAAGGACCAGTATCAGCAGCTCGCACAGCAGCAGCAGCAGCAACAGCAGCAACAACAGCAGCAGCAGCAGCAGCGAGTCACCGGTCCGCCTCAGCCGCCGCCGCCCCCCCAAGAAACACGCCGGACCACTCGCAAGTTATTTAAGAACTTCCTTGGAGGAGGCTCAGGTTCCCATCGTGGGTCAGGGTCGGATTCAAACGGGCGTTCGCTTCATCAACAGCCACAACCGCCGCCGTTGCCGCATCCGTTGCCGCAGCCTGGACCGCCGCCTGCGTCGCAGAACATCCATAACAATTCGACAGGTCTTGCTCGAAGACCTTCCAAGAGACTGAGCCAACAGCCGTCTTCTCTGCGGACTGGGCCTTCGCAAGTGTCTCTAGACCCGCCTCCGCAAGGTTGGCCAATTCAAGCGCAGCAGCAGCAGCAGCATTTTATCGGGGCAGCTTTGGCAGGAAACCCGAACAATACGCAGCCGTCACCGCTCCAAGGGATTGGAGAATTTGCTGGAGACGCCCAGGGAGGAGGCTATCCTGTTTCGGACAACGACCAGCCGCCTCCGCCTTCAATTCGCCGTGTCCACACTGGCGAGCTTGACCAGCAAGAGACCTCTCCTTACGGCCCCGACGATATTGGCCAGCAGAACAACAGCCACGCTGCACAGCTAGCGCAAGGCGGATATATTCAACAGCTGGCTCCTGGTGTCTCGCCGTCAGAGCAGTTACTTTTGCAGCAGCAGGGTGGAAGCACCGTGTACGGACAGGGCCATTTTGACCCGCAGCAGCAGCAGCAGTACCCCGCTCCACAGTACCAACAGCAGCCACAGGCTATCTCCACCAACAACCCCCACCACGGTTTCATTGGTCACTTGAACACAACTGGTCTTCAGCAGCAGCAGCACTCCCTTTTGCAACAGCACGCACCAAACCCAGAGACAATCTCGCAAGTGTCGCACGAATCTCCCGTTGCTGACGCCGACCAACTTACAACCCAAACCTCCTCGTCTGCCGGTAACACCTATTCGCCACAGGAACCGCAACGCCAAATTCAACAGGGCCAGCCAGCCGCGCTTCAGGACTTAGCGCCGACCCCGCCCCCGCCCGCTCAGCACCCACAACAACCGCCGGCTCAGCTTCAGGTCGGTCAGGCACCGCAACAACGAGACGAGGCACTGCAAAATCCGGCACCGGGCCAAGATCTACTACAGGAACAGGAAACCATGCCGCCTCAACCTGGCGGCCCACCGTCCAACCGCCGGTCGCAAGACACCAACGATCGGGCCGGCCCCGCTCCTGGGGGCCAGCCACCGCCATATCGTCATAGCCAAGGTGCACCATCGGGCTCCGCCCCGCCGGGGAGCCTGAGCCCTCTGCCTCCTTTGCCAGCGGGATCTAGCGGAACTACTGGTGGCCCGACTCAGGGCTACCGGGGAGCTGGCGACCCTCGTCAATACGAGGGTGCTGTCGCTGAGGGCCGTAATAGCCCACAGCCCTCTACAGGAGACCGTGATTCTACCGTTCCAGACCCCGAAAAGGCTTTGAAGGAGCTCGGTAAGTTCGCCACCTACAAATATATGAGAAATATATGAGAAAAAATCAGGTGCAACTCAACTAACATATTTCTTTTCCAGCGTTGAAATACAAAAATGTGAAGCGCCTGTACTTTGAGGGTAAAGGTCAAATTGACCAGTTGACGGGCCAGATTGAGCACCTGCAGAATGCTATTGCTAACCAGCGCATGTCTCAATCGCGTACTGCTCTCGACGACAGCGAGTACGCGACGCGCTTCAACCGCCTCAATGGTGCCATCAACAACTTGTCATTCAACATCCGTAAGGACTGGGTGGCGTTGCCGAGCTGGATCGAGCCCTACGCCAGCCCCGACGCACTGAAGACTGGCAAGCAAGAAATGACGGCTGTTGGGCGCGCCATCATTTGCCGATGGGTTGTGGAATACATCTTCAACCGTTGCTTCCACCCTGGTCTCGACCCCGAACTGAGCCAGCAGTTGAAGGAGATCGAGCAGAACATCCGCCGCTTCTCGCACAAGTTGAGCAGCCAGGAGGAGTATGATGCCCTGACGTACAAGATTATCAGCTGGCGGATGGCTACGCTGGAGGGCCTGCAGGCTATACTGTCAAGTCCAGAGAGCAGCGAAAACCGTGTCAAGTTCACTCAGCAAGCGGTTGCCGACTTGACTTCGTACCTGTACCAGCACATGTCTGAAACGCCGCCGCCCGGTGTCGATGGCAGTGCGAGCATGATCGTGGAGCTGGCCGTGGGCATCGCATCTAACCTGCCCATGGAGAGTCGTGACGTGGTGGTGACTCTTCCGCTGCCACTCGACTACGTCTCACCGCAATTGATGGATGTTGAGAAGGTGGGCTTGCCATCGCTCGACACGCGGCCTACAGATGACGGTGGTGAGCAGGATGAGGACGACGCCGCATCCGACGACGGCACGGCTGGGAACGATGATGAGCCTGGTGGAAGGACCCGAAGTGGTAAGTCCTCATACGCAAGGAGACTGCATAACAACCCACCATTATGAAAACATACTAACAAGACATAGCTCACCCCTCCAATGACATGCCAAAGGTACGCTTTGCGGGCTTCGTTGCGGTCGAGGTCCGTGGTCGCCAAGTTTTGGCCAAGGCCTCCGTGTGGACATTGTAAAGAAAGACCATAGTCGGATACGGTAACAGAGGAGGAGCGGACGGCAACCAACCAAGGTCTAAATGATACCATGTACTTCTTTTTATCTTCGCGATGTATTAGGCGATTTCATCGGCATCTACATCCTATTTAAGAACACCCATTTTGAAGATATTTATGCAGATTTATATCGTGCAAATAATCGATACAGGCAGCCTAGTGACTGAGAGAATTATGTGTGCAATTCTATGGGTTTGCTTTACCAAAAACATGATTTCCTTTTCCCTGTTATTTCTTTCTTTCTTGGTAAAAGTCAAACTTGCGGTGACGTGTTGGGCGAAGCTGCGACGCTATTTATGAAGCCTCGCTACTCACCGCCTTAGTGGCGCTCACTCTGAATAATTCTGCCGCATTTTTTCATGACACTGCTTTATAGCGGCATCCCCACTACTACACCAGCGACAGAATCTCATATTCAAGAGGGAAGAGGAGCTTGCTACGGTAGCTTCACATTTATACACATTTTGTTTAATTTGATTCGACCTTTCCTCCATACGAAAATGCCACCACCAAAGCCTGCCCACCTGGAACCTTCTGAGTTAGGGACTAAGGAATAGTGAGTCTTGTCATCCATCTCTCATGCTGCTCGTCTTGCATGTGTGAAATTTCAGTGTGTTTGTTCGCAGCCAACTGACATATAAACTCTCGTTGCCAGCTGGGACAATTTGTATGCTACGGAGCTGGCAAATCACGCCAGCAATCCCGAAGACACCGGCACAGTGTGGTTCGACGACGCGGACGCCGAGGCCAAAATGATCCAGTTCTTGGCCGAGCTGGACGACGAGGGCAACCTGGACGCCCGGAACATCCTGGACCTAGGGTGCGGCAACGGTTCCTTGCTGCGTGCCGTCCGTGAAGATATTTTCGCCGACGGTGTTGCAGATGCGGACACAGAGTTAAGGCTCCTCGGTGTCGACTACAGCGAAGCCAGTGTCTCTCTGGCACGGTCAGTCGTTGGTGAGGAGGCCGGCGCTGATAGCGAGGCCGACGCGGACGAATTGCCCATCACATTCACCGTCTGGGACATGCTTCAAGGTTCGGCATCCGATCTTGTTCAAGACGGCCAGTCAGCGGCCTGCTGGGACCTGGTTCTAGACAAAGGTACCTTTGATGCCATCAGCTTGGGGAACAGCACTAGGGAGGAAGCAGCCGACGGCCCGAGTGTCGAGGTCCAGTATCGTGCTCAAGTGCTGAACCTCCTACGACCGGGCGGTCGATTTCTGATTACGAGCTGTAACTGGACGGAGACGGAACTCTGTGCATGGATGGAGGACGAGGAGGAGCGCGAACGGGCGATACAGGACGGTGGCGCATGGCTCGTAAAGGCGGGCCGGGTAGCATACCCGAGCTTTCAGTTCGGAGGCGTGCAGGGCCAGACGGTATGTACTGTATGCTTTGAGAAGCGCATTGCGCCGGAGTCGTGAGGCCGGCCCCGGTAGGGAAAATTGGGACATGTAATGCTTACAATGATACTCATCACATAAAGCTTCTGGGGAATAGAGAAACGAGTTTGCGGTACCCAGCGACGGACAAAAAAGAAAAAGAAAAACATATTGAAAGGTTAGAAGACATGCTACAAAGAGGTAACTCAAGGCAGAAAAGAAAGCAAAGACGCCCTTGACCTCATCACTCTGGGTCGCCATATTCCTCCTTCTCTGCTGGCGCTGCCGGTGGCCCATCAGTAGCAACACCCTTCTCATCGACAAAGTCTTCGCGACCCATGTCCTTAAGCTGTGCCCGTCCCTCTTCGGTTGTGGCATCGATAATCTCGTCCTCTAAACTCAGAATTCCGGCCTATATAAATGTTAGTATTCAGTAATAATGGACGTGAAATAAGAGCCTGGGGGGGAACGGTTGAGTATGTACCTCGCCAAAGTCGCCCACAAGAGCTTCGGCCTCGTCCACTTTCATCCGGCCCAGCACTTCGTTGACCTTCTCGAGACTGCCCGACTCGAGCGCCTTACGCATGTCAGGTGCGAAGTTGTCAAAGATCTGGCGGGCCGTGGCCACCTCGGGATCAGCCGAGTCCGCTGGCGGAACGCGGATGTTGATCACCGTGCCAGGCTCCACAGCGTGCAGCTGAATCTGCTCGATGCCATCGGACGACGTGCCGGCAGCCTGTTGCGCCTTGATTTCTTTGACGCGCGTCATAATCTTGACGTACGTGTCCTGCACGTCGCCGTAAAACAGGTCATGGGCCTTGTGGTCACGCGTCTCGATGCGCTTGAAGAAGAGCGCGACGCCGTCGCGGCCGAGCGAGCGGCAGTATTCGAGGAGCTTAGCCTGGTGCACGCAGCGGCGCGCTGTGTCCTGAATGCCCTCCATCTCGGCGTCAAAGGCCAACATGAGAATGCCCTCCTCGTGCTTCTCGGCCAGGACCTGTGGGTTGGAGGCGATAAAGGACTTGCTCTCGAGGTGGTTGTTGGGAGCAATGGTGGCAAACTTGCGAGCCAGAGTGGTCGGCTCGGAAGGGTCTTCATTGTCATCCTCTGCGCTTGGCTTCGCAGACGGCGATGGTACCACAGCGTCTGAGCTCTTGTAGCCTGGGTTCAACAGCTCCGGCTTCCCGCTGCCACTGCCGCTCGTGTTTGCATCCCCCCCTGGCTGCGACTTGTTCACATGCGAGCTGTCAAAGCCAGTATGGAAGGTGTCGCTCGTGATCTTGCGCGTCTCCTCCTTCTCGAGTTCCGCCAGCTTTTCAATAAGCTGGCGCTGCAGGTCGTTGACCTTGTTCTGGTGCTCCTCAATCTCCGCCACCATGGCGTCGTACCGTGCCGGGCCCTCGACCTTCTTTTCTTCCAGCGCCTTATTGACCTGGTCTAGCAGAGCCGCCATCATCTGCGTGTACGTGGTGGTCTGGTCGACGTTGGAGTGCACCTCGGCGGGCGGCTGGGGCGGCTTGTCATCTTCGGGCTTGAGCGCGCTGGCGTCGGTCATGACGGCGCGGAACGCCACCTCGCCTGCCGACTTTGTGGTGGGAGACGATCCTGCTGCGTGTACCTCGTCGCCATGCGCCCGCAGCGCCTTCAAGAGGCTGCCGATGCGCTTGGTGAGGCCATCGTTGACCTGCCGTTCGTACTTGAGCGTCTCGATCTGGTGCCGCCGTTGCTGGCGCTCCTGGTGGATCTGGCTCTGTTTGGCACGGATAAAGGACCGCTTGTCGACGTTGGGGTGGACTTCAATATCGGAGTCATCGCTGAGCTCGAGATTGTCCTGTACAAGAAAGAAAGGTTAGTAAGGTGGCAAGGAGAGCTTGCTGGAGGCAAAGGAAGAGTGGTTGGGGGTATATCATACCCATTTGCTGTAGTCGACAGGCATGATGGGCGCTGGGTGTGAATATGGAGGGAAACAAATCGTTTGTTGCTCTGGTCGAAGGGGTCCTTTGGATCTGTGGTATTAGAGGGGGGGATGGCGAGTTTGAAGCTGTGTCAACGATTTGAGGTCTTGTTTAAGCTTTGTATTTGAGAGCTGCGCGAGGTGGTGGCCCAGCTCCGAAGGTGGAAAGTGCTAGAAGGTGGGGTAGCAGAATGACGGCAGGTCTGCCCCCAAAAATACAACGCGCCCGCAGCCTTATCGATAATAGCTCTGGTACATGCCTGGTATTAAGCACATGTTACGTACGACGTACTCCTTCCTAACTCACTGCACACAAAACATTTCGCACTGTTATCAAAATTCATTCGCAGGTGTGAATTGTCGCTAATAATATATAGTAGTATCTTACATCCTGTTTTCGCTCCGTTCCCGCTGGCCTGGTATGCCATAGGAGGTGATCGTGCACCGTCCTCCTTGCCAATAATCTATTGCAAAAGACACATTAGTGTTGTACATTCGCCCCGCCCTTCTCTCCTCTTTCTCCCCTATACGCCTGGCCTAGTTCATCGTTTTCAGGAATCCGTCCAGGTCAAAGCTCTCTTCATACTGTCGGTTGTCCCACAGCTCGTCGAGTTCTTCCAACCAGGCGGCCTTCTTGCCGGGCTGCCGCACGTCGCCCGTCTCGATGTCCACCATGTCCTCCTCCCGGCCCGAAGCTCCGCCAGCGCCTGCGGCTGATTTGTCCGTCAAGAGGTTCGGGCCTGAGTCGTCTAGATTGAACAAGTCGAGGATTTCGTTCGTGTCCATGCTGGCTAACCCTGCATTTTGCTGGTTGACGACCGTGGACGCGACATCGATCTTGAACCGCTGCAGACTCAGGATCTTCTCTTCGAGCGTGCCGCGCGTGACCAGCCGGTATACGTTGACGACCTTCTTCTGACCGATACGGTGCGCGCGGTCCATGGCCTGCAGATCGCGTTGCGGGTTCCAGTCGTGCTCGACAAAGATGACCGTGTCGGCACCTGTCAGGTTGAGACCTAGACCGCCGACACTGGTCGTAAGAAGCAGCACGTCGTAGGAAGGGTCGCTGTTGAATCGGTTGACAATATCTTGCCGCTTGTTGGCCTCCACCGAACCGTCTAGACGCAGGTACGACACGGACGGCAGCATGCTCTTAAGCACAGTGTTTTGCACCATGTCCAGCATCTCCTTCATTTGACAGAAGACGAGAGCACGATGCGGCTTGATCGGCTGGTACAGCGGGTCGTTACTGTCGCCATCGCCCTCAACGCCGATACCACAGTCGACCAACAGGTCGCGGAGTGCCGTGAGCTTGGGCGCATGGTTGGGATCTTCGACGCTCGAGCCCTGGCGCTCCAGCAGCCGCTGCGTCTCGTCGTACATCCGATGGCCGGGGCGCATGACGAGCGCCGGCGAGTTGCATAGCTTGCGCATGTACTGGAGGGCCTGGAAGATGTGCTGCTTGGACTCCTTGTCGTCACGGCCAGCCTCCTCGGTGATCTTCTTGGCTTCGCGCTTCGTGAAGTCGTCAAAGAGCTTCTTTTGCAGCTCGCTGAGGTCGCAGTAGTAGTTCTGCAGGATCTTGGGCGGCAGGTCCTCGAGGACCTCCTCCTTGAGTCGCCTCAGCAGGAAGGGCAGAACTTGTTTGTGCAGAGCTTCAATGGCCAGCGCACCAGCCTCTTGCTCTTTCGAGGATGCTTTGCTGAACCGACTCGCGGCGATGGGCTTGGCAAAGCGGTCCATAAACACTTTCTCTGCGCCTAGGAACCCGGGCATGAGGAAATCGAACAGCGACCACAGCTCTAAAACGTTGTTCTGGATGGGCGTGCCCGTGAGAATCAGCCGGTGGTTGCTGGGGAGCTTCTTGACGGCCATGCTGATCTTCGTCCGCGGGTTCTTGATAAGATGGCCCTCGTCAAGGATGACGTAGTTCCAGCTGTGCTTTTCCAGGACCTCGACGTCGTTGCGGCAAACATCGTAAGATGTAATGACGATGTCGGTCTTGCCAAGGCTGTCCTTGAGCGCCTTACGTTCAACAGGAGAGCCAATGTAGGCGGCGACAGAGAGGAATGGCGCGTACGTGCGGATCTCCTGCGCCCAATGGCCCGAGAGCGTCGGTGGGCAGACCACTAGGGACGGCATGCGGCGGACATCGGGTGCGCCTGTCTTGGCAAACTCCTCGGCACGCTGGTGGTGGTCGCTCGCAACGATGCAGATGGTCTGTAGCGTCTTGCCTAGGCCCATGTCGTCACACAAGATGCCGTGCAGGTGGTACTTGTTCAAGAAATGCAGCCAGTTGACGCCCTCCTGCTGGTACGAACGTAGCTCTGCCTTGATCGCCACAGGGATGTTGAACGACTCGACTTTCTTCGGATCCAGGAGCTGGGAGATGAACGTCCGCTCCCGGTCACGGCCGGCTAGGAGCTCCTTCGAGAGGCCTGGCGGGTCGGGGATACCGGCTTCCAGTGGCACCAATTTGACGAGGGTGGCGAAAGATGTCGTAGAAATCAGCCGGATCTCGTTGTCGGAGTCGCTCATGCGGCCTAGAACAGGCACGATCAAGAAGATCACATACGGTAGTATGCCGTCGCCCATCACGGCGATGAGGTGGTAGATGGCCTCGATGGCGCCTTGGCGGAAATGCAAGTCGACAGGGTTGTTGATCGACGGCAAGACATTCTGCACAAGAGCCGTCATGCCATCGACAGTGATGATGCTGCAGACTGTCGCCATGCACTTTGCAGCCATGTAGCGGAAGACGGACAGTTCCGAGTGCAGCGCCTTGATGACGAGAGGCACCATTTCCATGACGAAGGGCCGGATTGCGGGGTCAAACGTCGGCGTCATGGTCCGGATGACCGACATGGCGTCGACAATCTCCTGGCCGAAGGTCTGCTCAGGATCCCGAGCTTCTGCAGAAAGCTGGCCAGTAAAGGCCCGCCGAAGAGGCTCTTCCATGAATATCCGCAGGCTGGGCACCTTTTCGAGGATGTTTGGCCCAAATATCTTGGACAGGATTTCGAGCGCCTCCTTGGCACCACGTCGCGTCACACGCGCAGCCTTTGCTTCTTTGGCCCACTTGGCGGCATCAGCGTGGTCGACGCGATCCTCCTCCTTGTGCATGGAGAGGATGGTGTTGAGCTTGGCGGCGTGGACGGGGAACTCGGGCGTCTCAGCGACTTCGACACAAGAGAACTTGACAAGATTCGAAACAACCTTGTCGGCAGGGCCCCGCCGGCCCAAGTCCGTGAACAGCTGCACAAGGTGAGCGATTGTATCGGCCGAGCGGCCCTGCAGATCGTAGTTCTCTTCGGTCTTGATGCTCTCCATGACGGCCTTGATAAGGGGGCTGGGCTTCTTCGGTAAGACCTTCATGGCCACAAGGCCACAGGCAGCGGCAGCTCGGATGCGAACATCGCGAGCCTCTTTGGCGGCCTTGGCGTCGGTAATGGCAGCAGATGCAGTGTCCCTGGCTTCTGACAGGTGCTGGCTGGCGATAAGTCTCTGGCCGGGCGCCATGACTCTCTTGAGCTTGTCGAAATCGTCGCCGACCACTTTTTCTGCGTGTACGATGGAGAAGGCCTCGGGTCCGGCGGCAGGCTCACCTTGGCATAGCGGTGCAAGTCGGGGTAAACGCGTCTCCGACACCTTTCCGTGGTCACGGAACATGTGGATGAGCTGCGAGCACTGCGAACGGACCCGCTGGATGAAGCTGACGAGGTCGTTGTAGTGCGCCGGCCGCTCGGTCTCCACGATCTTCTGCAGGGGTTCGACAAAACGCTTGCTGTCGGCAGGCTCCTTGCAGTCCTTTGCGTACTCCTCGATAATGGTGCAGGCGATAAGTTGGGTCGTTGAGTGCGCCGACGTCAGCGCGGGCAACACGGTGGCGTCGTACATCTCGGCCTCGCTGGCCGGCACGAGTGCCATAATTAAGCCCATCGCCTTGGCGGCTGCAATGCGTGTCCGTACCATTGTCTCGATACCGACAACGTCGACATCGCCCTGCATCATGGCGCCGTCCACGTCGTGAGAGCTTGACGTCACGGGAACGTCGTCCACGCGCGTCGACTTCCGTCTCCGCTTGGCCGTTCTCTCGCCAGCCTCGGGAGGGGACGACTTGCGAGCTGTGGAGGTAGACGACGCCCAGCTGCTGGGTGCAGCGTACATACCGCCCGAGGGCTTCATGAACAGCTCGGGCCGCATGGGGATGGGGTTGCGAGAGATACCGATCGGATGAAGTGTGAGTTGCATCATAGCGTCGACGTGTGGCTGGAATTCGCTGGCGAGAATAGACGGGTTGGTGGTTGCTAGGCAGCGGACGAGCGCAGACCAGAGGTCCAGTGCCATAGCAAGTGTCTCCTTGTCCCGCTCCACAATGATGTTTTGGAACACCAGGCGCAGGATGCGGCCATTCAGCCAGCCGTGTGACGTGTCGTTGCTGATCTGGACAAAAGTCATGAGGGCCTTGAGGACAGCAAGGCGTACGGATGTGATGGTGTGTCTGAGGAAAGGGTAGAGGCGCGGCACAAGTAGTGTGAAGGACCGCTCTTCGTCCTGCGCAGCGGATGCCTTCATTGCGTCCAAAACTTGGGGGAAGCCGCATAAAATGGCCAGAAGATCCATGATCTTGCCCGTGGAAGCACTCAGGTCGTCGCCGAGACTGGACAAACTCTCCCACACGATGTTTATTAACGAGTCCAGAGAACCGGGCCGGAGGCTGACAAACTCCTTGGCCATCGGAATCAGGGTGGCGGCACTGACAGAGCGGACATCGTCGTCGTGATCAGCAAGGCCCTTCATGACAGCACGAATGACGCCGTCGATCATCTCGCCATCCTGGAGGAGAAGGTCCTTCCGCACAGCAACAACATAGCGCAGGCCGACCATGCCACCGTGGCAGACAGCCCAAACATGGCGCTCCAGCTCAAGGTCCTCTTGAATGACGAGGCGATAGAGAATCCGGTATATCGCTTGCACGGACTCGGGCGGCACGTGGAAGAGGGCGGCACCGAGCGTCTGTCCGACGGTTTCGCGGATGGGTGCAACCGAGGTGTCGGAGCTGAAATCGGTGAAGCGGTCGAGCATCAGGACGCAACAGAGGCGGCAGGCCAGATCGTCGAGCCATTTGCGGTTGAGGTTGTTGTTTTCGCTGCGGGTTTTGCCCTTCTCCCGGCCGGCGCCGCTGCCGTGCACACGGACCACTTCCCGCAGTCCCATAGCCGCGCCGTGGCGTGTCTCCCAGTGGGGGTCAAAGAGATCCACCTTGAGGAATTCGCACAACCGCTCGTAGGGCCACTCCAGACCCTCTAGTTTTTCGTCCAGCTCGATCTCCGACTTGATGGGGATGATGGGGCCCTTGAACTCAGAAACGACTTTGGAATCTTCGTCGACATCGGAGGGGCGTTCGAGGTTAAAATAGTCGTTGACCTTCTCGCCCTTCTTGGTGTCACTATCGCCAAAGGGGGTATCGTCGCCAAAGCCTTCTGACCCATTTGTGGCACTCCGGCGAATGGACAGATCACCAAACCCGCTTTTACCTTGCGCGGCCTTTTGAAGCTCGCGCTTCCGCTTCCGCTTGAGAACGTTCAGCTGTCGCGAGCTGAGGCCCGGCTCTTCAGACTGCTGATGCACAGCACCGTTGCCGTTTGTCGATGATCCGTTGGCCTCGCTGCCCTCGCGGTGTGTCGAGCCATTTGCACTGGAGTGGTGCTGGGGTGTTGGGGGGCCGTTCTCGTCGCTCACGGCGCTCTTTGCATTACTCAATGCTTCCAGCGGGACTGGAATCTCATCATCATCGAACACACGACCGAGCAGGCCCAGGCGACCGTTAAGTGTCTTCTTTTGGTGTGCTAGACGATCTTGCGGGTCTAGTGCGGCCAGAGCCAGATCGACATTGCCGCCCCGGAGCAGCTCCCGCCCATACTTCAGCACCGCGTTGATGTTGAGCGTCTTCAGATCATAGAGCTCGTCCTGCTCAAAGGAGAAGTCCTTGGACTCTTCCTTTTTTACATCCAAGCCCCCATCTTTGGCCTCTCCGTCCTGCGCACCTTCGGACTTGACATCCGCACCTTCCTCCTTCTTGGACCCCGCAGAAGGGCTCTCGTCGGGTTCGCCGGCATTTGGGTCAAAGGCATCGGAGTGCTCGATGATCTTTCCAAGCGCCTTGGCCGCAGTGCTTCTAGTCTCCCAGTCCTTGTGGCGGAGGTAGGGGACCACGCGACCGACAAGGTTGAAGAGCTCCTCTGGGTGCTGTTTTTGCCAGTCGGCTAACTGGTTGACGGCTGTGTCTCGGATCAGACGGGTGCTACCTGTCTCAAGGATACTGTTGAAAGACGTTAGCAGGGTATCGTCTGAGGAGGGAACGAGATAACCCAGGGACGAAGGGTGGGGCTCTGATAGAGCTCGCAATTGGGCATCGTGACGGTAACATTGGGTACTTACGTGACAAGTCGATCAAGCCTATGTGACCATGGTTAGCAAGTTGTTCATGGCTGCAGGCAGGCGGTACACATGACTTACCTTGACGCCATGTTGTCGTTTTCATGTCGAGGCTATGAAATAGGCAAGAGCCAATCAAGCGCTGTGCCGCATCGACTTTTGCGGCTTGTTGTTAATATTAAGGCGTGCGGCTCTGAACATGTTAGAAAAAAAAGAATCAAAGCAGTATTTGCAGCCGGGGAAGCAAGAGCAAGGATAAAGAAGAGGGTAGGGGCATGTATGAAGAACGGCCTCCAAGCGATCTCAAGTTATTGTGAAGCAACTGGAAGGGACGATGAATGAAAAGGAGGGGAGTGAAAGGTGAGTCCTATGAACAATGCAAGCAAGGTAGACGTGAAGTAGGCAGCACAGCAACGATGAAGGCGTGAGGAAATGATTGATGTTATTCCGTAGAGTTCAGGGTGACCATGGGATGAAGGTGAAGATGAGAGGGTGTATGTTTGCGGCTGTGGTATCACGTGATGCGGTCGCGAGTCGCGAAAGCGAGGTGCATCATCGTGAGAAGGCAGGAGTGAACGAGATATGACGAAAAGACGCGAAGGGTGTAGCCTTGCCGTTGAGATGGTCGGGACATATGAAAACGAATAGAGAATATGCCGTATGAGATAAATATGGAAATACTCACAAAAGGTCAATATCGTAGCTGGCGAATGAACCATGGGACGATGCGCTGCAAAAGGAAATAAAAAATAAAAGAGCTTGCGGTAGCTGCAGCAGAGCCGCCAGTGGTTATGTTTGTGCTTTTATTTGCTGCCGTGTCGCCGGTTGGGGGCAGGAGCATGCGCGGGAGAAGGACTAGCGCGTGGCAAGTTGCTGTGTCGCTTTTGCGGTGTCTGGGTGTGTCAATGTGTGGTGTGGGCGCAATGATATGTGGTTGAAGCAGGTGCGATGGCCGTGTGTTGGGTGTGTTGGGTGCTGCTGCGTGGTTGGGGCTGCTACGCGTTGTCCTACGCAGTAAGCAATTTGGCAGGGAAGGTGCAAGTCAACAGCAGCAACAGACAGAAGAAAAGAGTGGGCGGGCGGCGGTCTATATGACAATGCGTATTTTTATACACGTTTTCACTTTCCTTCCCCCCTACCCGTTCTAAGCCAGCAGGAGCCGGGTAGGCCGCGCACGGTCTTAGCGTCTGTTGCCTCCCCGCCCAAGCTCTGACTTGCTGCTCTTCGTTCGCTTGTCTTTTCTCGCCTTTAATTTTTTTCCTCCCTTGTCCTTTTACGATTTCCTTTTTTCTCTTTTCTTGCCTGGCACTTGTCCAGAACAAACCAAGACTGCCATCCACTAGGAAATATTGGGAGCACACAAACACGATGGCGCCCCTCGCATCGTGCCCCTTCCCTCGGGTGCACTGGGCAAGGTTCACTTGCACTGCGAACGGAGTACCGTTCCTTCCTTGTCCATCCGTTGTTAATTGCGCCTTCCCCCGTGTCTTCTTTATCAGTTTTTTCACCCCTTCTCTTTTGGTGGATTTTGTGCGTGGTCAACCACACTGCAATCAAATGCATCTTGACACTGCAGCTTCCGCTGATCACATGGGCCGGTACGAGAATTCAACGGTCGTCGGTGGGTGCCTGCCTATTGCCGCTGGTGCCTGGGCGTGTGTTGAGATCTCGACGTGCACAAAGGCTCGCAAAAACTGCCTACTGAGCACCCCATCACCAAGGAGAGCAACGGCACAATCTATTTTGAGTTCGACGCCTGGTCACAACAAACGTCGAACACCGTCATGCCCCGGGCCAGACGA
Source organism: Sporothrix dimorphospora (assembly GCA_021397985.1). Lineage (NCBI taxonomy): Eukaryota > Fungi > Ascomycota > Sordariomycetes > Ophiostomatales > Ophiostomataceae > Sporothrix > Sporothrix dimorphospora. The sequence continues at coordinate 36,785 of WOUA01000045.1, forward strand.
GCACTCCAGTGCCATTCATCTTTAAACGGGAAAACAGGACACCTTTCTGGTGAGCTGCAGCTTTGGATGCCAACTCGTATTCGAAGCTTCTTTATTTGATGCGCAGCCGATCTCGAGGAATGTAAGAAGCTAAAGTTGAGATGAGGAACGCGCCTGCCCTGTCGAGCATTGCTTTGGCCTGTATTTGAATTGCCTCGACCTTATTGCAGGATACAAACGGAAGGTGCAACAGACGCCTGCATACCAGAGCAGCGTTTCTGCGCCCTACTCCGTACGTTGTTCCAGAGCTCAGCTATGGGCGCCACCAGCAAGGACTCGTAAAATTTGCGCGTTTGCATCCAGCCATGCTGCCTGAGCTTCAACTGGAATCGAGGGCGAAACCGACCGATCCGATCTTGAGCCAGGAACGGAAACTGGGGCGGTTTGCAACGCTGGGCCTGGCCAGGCCGTGCGAAATCGCCCAGCTCCCGACAAACGCAGAATCCCTTGAAAAGACAAACATCCCAGGCGGCACAGACCTCGTCCATCACAATCTGCTCTGTGTCGCACTGTGCGGCTGATCCACCACAACTCGAAAACAGCCCCATCTGCCTCTGCCTGAAACCACTGTGCATCTTCTAACACGGTAATACTCCGTATGTGTCGGTGGCTCTTTCTCGACGAGTTCGAGTTCGGATTCGCACCTGCCGTTTTTTATATTTTTTGATAGTTCTTTCCTTTCGTTCATAATTCTCACGTTTCTCGCGCCCCATCTGCATTTGCACAAGCCTAAACCCTCTGGATCTCACCGCGCTTGTCACATGACAGAAGTGGTTTATCACGTGGTTTGAAAATAGAGAAGGCGCGTCGCCGGTACACCGCTTTATGTGATCGTCACACCAAACCATATGTACCTCTCTTTACTGCCCCGCGCCGCTCGTGTACATGGCCCGTGCGCTTGGTCGCAACAGTTGTGCCCTTTTGCGCCCGCGACGCGTCGACTCCCCCATTTAGCTGAACGGTCCATGCTGCGTACTCCGTAGTCCACGACGCCCGTAGAACCCACAATCGCGACAACGAACGGAGCCGACTCAATCCACGGACGCGCAGTACCAACCCTCCGGTCACCGCTGACGTCGCCTCTGTTTTTCGTGCTGCATCCCGGTGCCCTGCGCGAACTCGATACTCAACTACTCTCCCTCTTACCGACGCGCGTGCCGCTGCCCGTTGGCAGCACCAACCGCCAACATGTATATCAAGCAGCTCATCATCCAGGGCTTCAAGAGGTATGTCGATGGACACGTCGCTTCCGGAATGAGCGGGATTTGCGCTTTGCAATATGCCTGCTCGCCGTCTGTATTGTTCTAACTCATCGCGTTCCCTTTCAGCTACAAGGACCAGACGGTCATGGAGCCTTTCTCGCCCGGCACCAATGTCATCGTCGGTCGCAACGGTTCGGGCAAGAGCAACTTCTTCGCCGCCATTCGTTTCGTCCTCGGTGATGCATACACACAGTTGAGCCGTGAGGAGCGTCAGGCCCTTCTACACGAGGGTTCGGGCTCTGCGGTCCTTTCCGCCTACGTGGAGATCATCTTTGACAACAGCGACAACCGCTTCCAGACGAACAACAAGGAGGTGTCTCTTCGCCGAACCATTAGCCTGCGGAAAGACGAGTATGCCGTGGACAAGAAGGTGTCAACACGGAGCGAGGTCATGAGCATGCTCGACACAGCCGGTTTCTCGCTGAAGAACTCGTACTACATTGTGCCCCAGGGTCGCGTTACCGCCCTGACAAACATGAAGGAGTCCGACCGCCTTAAGCTGCTCAAGGAAGTCGCCGGTACCGAGAGCTATGAGGCCCGGCGTGCCGAGTCCCTCAAGATCATGGGCGAGACAGAGAACAAGAGAGCCAAGATCGACGAGCTTTTGGAATACATCCGGTCGCGGATGAGCGAATTGGAGGAGGAGAAGGAAGAGCTGCGCGGCTTCCAAGAGAAGGATCGCGAACGGCGGTGCCTAGAGTACGCATTCCACCACCACCACCAGGTTGCCCTGACGGAGGCGCTCGAAGAGATCGACCGCTCGCGGCAGGACGGTGCCGACAACTCCGGTGCCAGCCAGAAGCTGTTCCTCGACGGTGAAAATGCCATCCTCCGGATCGACAACGAGCTCCAAGAACTACAGCGGTCTGTCGACATTCTCAACATGGATCGGCAAGAGTTTGAGTCGGAGTGCAGAGATATTTCTCGCAGCAAGGCCAAGGCGGAACTCAAGGTGAAGAGCCTTGCCGACAGCCAGAATGCGGTGGACCGCGCGAAGCACCAGCACGATGCTGAGCTTAAGGCCGTGCGTGCCGAGATTGCCACCAAAGAGAGCCAACTGGCCCGCATTCTTCCCGATCTTGAGAAGCGCAGAGCCGCCGAGGCCGAGGGCCGCCACGCCCTCCAGTCAGCGGACGCCCGCCGCCAGCGCCTCCTCAACAAGCAGTCGCAAGGTGATCGCTTCAAGAACAAGTCGGAGCGTGACCGGTGGATCGACGGCCAGCTCGCGGAGTTGAACAGCACGCTGGCGGCCCTGCGGGCGAACCGCGTTTCTGCTGCCGAAGAGACCGACGAGGCTAAGCGCCTGATTCAGTCTCTCGAGGCCGAAATCGAAGATCTGTGGAAGGGCATCGAGAGCTTCGGCTCAGACCGCACCGCCCTCGCCGACAAGCTGTCCAAGGCACAAGACAAGGTGCAGAAACTCGACGACGAAAGAAGGGCGCTGCGTCGTGAAGACGACAAGCTCAACACACACATTTCGAACGCCCGGCAGGAGAGAGACAAGGCCAACCGCACACTCAGCAATATGATGGACAACGCGACAGCAAGGGGTCTGGCAACCATCGACCGCATGAAGCGCGAAAAGGACATCCCCGGAGCCTACGGTATGCTGGCGGACCTGATGGAGGTCAACGAGGCGTACCGTATTCCGACAGAGGTCATTGCCGGCAACAGCCTCTTCCACTACGTTGTCGACAACGAGGAAACGAGTACCCTTTTGTCCAACACTCTGTACCGGCAGCAGGGTGGCCGTATCACATTCATTCCTCTCGAGCAGCTACGCCCACGGCAGGCCAACTTCCCGCAAGGCGCCAAGGATGCTCTCCCTCTCGTCGACAAGATCCAGTTTGAGAAGAAGTTCGAGAAGGCCTTTCAGCACGTCTTTGGCAGTACTGTGGTGTGCCCCACGGTGTCAGTCGCGGCGCAATACGGCCGGAGCCACGGCGTGGACGGCATTACGCCTGAGGGTGATACGACCAAGCGCACGGGTACGATGACCGGTGGTTACGTCGACCCGTCACGGTCCCGGCTCGAGGCCATCCGCTCAGTGAACAAATGGAGAAGCGAGCACGATAACCTCGTGGCGCAAGCCGATGACGTGAAGCGCCAGATGGACCGGAAAGAGCAGGAGGTCACCAACGCCCGCGGCGAGGAGCAAAAGATTCTTCACCAGATGCGCCAGCTCGAAGAAGGCTTCGGGCCCAGCCGTGCGGAGCTAAGCGCCAAGCGGGCGCAGTTGGAGCGGGAGCGGGCGCGTCAGGATACGTTGGGCAACCGCTACGAAAACATCAACAAGAGCATGGAGGAGTACGCGACGTCGCTCGAGTCGCACGAGGCAGAGCGCAAGTCAGAATTCAAGAAGGCTCTCTCATCGGCCGAAGAGCAGCAACTCGACCGCCTTAACAACGAGGTACAGGCGCTACAGCGGCAGGTGAATGAGGCGAGCAGCCGACGCCGCGAGATCGAGGGCCAGAAGCAGATTTTGGACGTCGACCTTCGCCAAAACCTTCGCATGAAGGAGGACCAGCTCACGAGCCAGGTGTTTGAGACGATGACGTCGGTGGGTGGTGATGGTAACTACGCCGAGGCGCAAAAGGAGCTCAAGAAGCTGCAGAAGCGGCTTGACGAGAAGGAGACACGGCTGCGCGAGACGCTCAACGAGATGGACGAGCAGCAGGCCGAGATCAGCGACCTGCAGGCGAACAAGGTCGACCTAGAGCGGAAGCAGCAGGATATTGCGACCACTCTCGAGAAGAGCCAGAAGCGGATGGAGAAGAGCCTGCAGCGGCGGGCGCTCCTGACGCAGCAGCTGGCTGAGGCCGCCAAGAACATTCGCGAGCTCGGCGTCCTTCCCGAGGAGGCGTTTGAGAAATACGAGCGGATGGATCCGGCCAAGGTATGTTCTTCTCCCCCCTCAAGGAGCCTGTCAATGTATACAATAACTAACACAATACAGATCTCGAAACGCCTCAAGACCGTCCTTGAGACGCTCAAGAAGTACCGGCACGTCAACAAGAAGGCGTTTGAGCAGTACAACAGCTTCACCAACCAGCAGGAGCAGCTGCTCAAGCGGCGTGAAGAGCTCGATGCGTCGCAGGCGTCCATCGAGGAGCTCGTGGCGCATCTCGATCGCGTCAAGGATGAGTCCATTGAGCGGACGTTCAAGCAGATTTCCAAGGAGTTTGCCACCATTTTCGAGCGGCTCGTGCCCGCCGGCCACGGCCGTCTGGTGATCCAGCGGCGAGACGGGCGGCAGCAGGAGGAGAACGGCGACGAGGAGGAGGAAGAGGCTGCCGGCGGGTCGTCCGCACTGCGGAGGCAGCGCCGCAGCGTCGAGAGCTACACGGGCGTCGGCATCAGCGTGTCGTTCAACTCGAAGCACATGGACGAGCAGCAAAAGGTGCAGCAGCTGAGTGGTGGCCAAAAGAGTCTGTGCGCGCTGTGCCTTGTGTTTGCGATCCAGCAGACAGACCCCAGTCCCATGGTGGTGTTCGACGAGGTTGACGCGAACTTGGACGCGCAGTATCGCACAGCCGTCGCGAGCCTGCTCTCCTCCATCTCCAAAGATGCGGGCACGCAGTTCATCTGCACGACTTTCCGGCCGGAAATTGTGCAGGTGGCGGACAAGTGCTACGGTGTGACGTTTACCAACAAGACGAGCTCGATTGGTTGCGTGACGACGGAAGAGGCTCTGAACTTCGTGGACGGCCAGAAGCAGTAGAGGGAGGCAAAGTTTTTCCGTCGTCGGGTTTGTTTCGTGGTGTTTCTCTGTTGTCCGTGTTTTTTATGACAGGCGTGCTGGTCGGAAGGGCGGGGACGGGAGAATCTTTTTTCTTCTCCTATTTCCTTTCCATTTGTTTGTGACCTTTTCTTCTTTTTTCTCATTTCTTTCCTGTGTTCAGTTTCGTCCTTACATCCTCCGCGTCGCGCCTGGCTGCGAACCGTGCTATTCCTGTCTATTTATGTCTGTTTACAGCGCTCCGTATCTCGTTGATCTCTTTGTGTGTATCATAGTGTACAGATGTAATTTCTCAAATACTGAGCCCCGAACCTTCTTACTTTCCACTCTGTGACTCTATCGAAAGAGCGTATAATGCATGCAGTAAATATTCTACGTCTATTTTAGGCGGCATAAGCTGTGCCGCATATACTTTGTTGACTTTGACCACTGTTTACCCACCCTGGTCTTGTATTATATCTGTAGAACTGTCATCGCCCGGGATATGAACAAATGGTGACCCGGTTGTTCGGGTTCAGCCTAACTTACTACGCCCGAGTGTGTCTTTTGTTTACCAGTGCCCCTTCCCACTCCGGTTAAAATGCGGCATGTCGGCGTCGTCGAGATTCGCCAAGTTGTGTTTCCTTTCTTGTGCTTGGCAGGTTGCTGTTTACAAAACAGCAAAGGCTTTCTTCATTAGCCACTTGACATGTAATTGAGATAATAGCAAGGCCTTCTGCTCTTTAATTCCCTGGTCTTGAACATCGCTTGAGAACACAAACATGTTCAAACCCTCATCGAAATAACCATAAAAGGATTTATTCAGAGACAAACATATTCCCCCACATATCGCACTATGCTGCTTCACTTACAGTTATTCTTTCTCTTACAGGCGTCGCCCATACTGGGGGCGGCAGTGAACTCCTTCGATCACTACAGTCAAGGTGCTCCAACTGAGCGGCTCCCCAACGAGCCGTATAGTTGTGCAGATGCAGATGCAGCGGGCCGCGACGGCTGTCCGAGCGCATCGAGGACGGCAGCGAGCCTTGCAGTACGTGAACCATCGCCATCGGCACCATTATCCACGGTCGTACCGGGACCATCGCCCTCGCCATCCGTTCCATCGTCGTCATCGACAGCCATGGTCTGCAACAACTCGCCGCTGCTCTGCGGCCGCTCCTACAACAGCGTCACCCACCTCGGCGCCCACGACAGCGCTTTTCTACGCAACACGCAAGAGCTCAACGCCATCGCCGGCGACCAGTTCTTCAACGCGACACTGGCCCTATCGGCGGGCGTCCGTCTGCTGCAGGCCCAGGTCCATCTGCTAAATGGTACTCTCTTTCTATGCCACACGAGCTGCGGCCTGCTCAACGCCGGCCTCCTAGAGACATGGCTGGGGCTAATCGGTCGCTGGATGGACGCCAACCCCCACGACGTCGTGACGCTGCTCCTCGTCAACAGTGACCACCAGGCGGCGGCCATGTTTGGCCGCATCTTCCAGCAGACCGGGCTGTCCAAGTACGGCTACGCGCATTCTGCCGGCCAAGGGGCAGGCTGGCCGACGCTGCAAAACATGATTGCCGCCAACACGCGCCTCGTCACGTTTATCGCCTCCATCACAGCCGACGTGAGCTACCCCTATCTGCTCAACGAGTTTGAACACGTCTTTGAGACGCCGTACATGATCACAAACCTCGTCCAGTTCAGCAACTGCTCGCTGGACCGTCCACCCTCAGCCGGGTCGGCGACGACGGCATTGCGGCAAGGCATGCTGCCGCTCCTCAACCATTTCGCCTACGCCAAGGTCAGCAGCAGCATCCAGATCCCGGATGTCAGCGACATTGATGTCACCAACAGCCCGGATACGACGGGAACGGGAAGCGGCGGCGGCGGCGGGGGCGGGGGCGGAGGCATCTCGGGTACGCTCGGCGCGCAGGCGCGGCTGTGCACAACGCAATGGGGCGGCACGAAGCCGACGTTTCTGCTCGTCGACTTTTTCAACCGCGGGCCGGCCATCAGCACCGCCGACAACCTCAACGGCCTTACGGCGGCGACGACAATGGGCCGTACAGTCACCCAAGAGATGCAGCAGGGCCCGGCCAGTCGGAGCAGCGGCGCGAGCGTGGTCGTAGATGTCGATACGTTTTTTGTCTGGAGGACGGCTGTGTTGGCGGTAGTAGTGGGCGTGTCCTTGGCGTAGAGGTACGAGTTTGGTTGACTCAGTCATCGGGTATCGTATTACAATAGATGTTACAACAACTTAATTGCAGGAAACCTCCATAGATGCACAAAAAGAAGGGCCCGCACTCAAAGAGTGTTGGATGTTGCTCTTGTCTAGTACGGCTTGCCACAGATGTGTCCCCGAAGGGAAACACACGCGACACCCGCATCCTAACTCAAGACCAGCCGTGGGATAAGAAAAGGGTCAGATGGTCGAGATTGGCATAAGACAGTGGAGAGATGGAAAAGGGTAGAAACAAGAAATAGAAACATGGTGTCTCGAGCGAGAGACCTACGAAACAAACCTTGAACCTCCGCAGAGCCGTTTTGTTCACATATTTCAGTGATAACCACATACATGTGTGCTACACCGTATCGGAAGGCCGTCGTGCAGTTTGGTGGCCGGTCCGTGAGCGCGGGTAGACGGAGTATGATGTGTAGTTCTCGTCAGAGTTGTTTGAGGAGAAATTTTGAAAGCGAGAAAATGAAATTGTGATCCACTGATATTTGCTGGTTGTAGATCACGTGGTGATAAGCCTGCTTTGCATCTTCAGCTCGCCCCCTAAAATAAGGCTTTCCTGCCAGCGAGTCTCGACCTGACAGGCCTGATCCACCCTTCCGCGGCAGGGCACTTAGCGTATGCTTCAGTGGGGATCACCAACCACCCATCTCAACGTTTAATACGGAGCTTTTGGGATGAACAGCATGCACGGCAAAATATTACGGAATATCCCGCTCCAAACGATCCCACAATTTCCGTGGCGTTTCTTATGCTGAGCAGGCGAGGTACTCATCCGAAAAGTGCTCCTTCCTTCGGCTCGTCAACTTCATGGGCACAGCTGCAACCGCGTCCGTTTTGAAGGAGCTACAACCACGGAAGCGAGGGCGCTCTTCCTTTCCATTTTTGTCTTGGCAAATCTCTTGGCTTTTGGTCGTACTATGCAGTTCATGGGTGGATCTCCTCAAAGTTGCGGCTGTCTAAGCGACAAACGGGCGTACGTGTACATACGACGCATTCCGTACGGCTTTTGGCGTAATACTGAAAGGGAGGTGAAGAAGGGAGGATTTCAGTGTCGCGTGCGAGCTAGCTTGAAGAGCGAAAGCGGGAAAGAGCGAAAGAAAGAGATGCTTCCTTCCCACAGCTAGCTACCGGCCTCTAGAGGAAGACACGATCTTACCTGTTTCATTCTTTTCACAACGCGTATCCCTTTTCTATACTTGTTTTTTCTCTTCGCCCAGTCCTTTTATTGTTCCAAAGGTGTTTGTGCTTTTGCTGTTTCGCGATCTTTTTTTTCTAGTTTCCACCTTCCCCACCGCCATCTCCGAATGCATGCCTGAGCCAAGCAAGAGTGGTCGCGTGCCTATCTCCCACTCTCTTTCTAGAGCTTCCTCCGCGTGGTGATTTGGAGATAATGTGGAGAGCGCCATTGCGTGCCGGGTCGCGGTCCGTGAGACTGGTCGGTGGTACTGTTTACGGCATGCTCGACATTGGCCACAGCATTGCCAATGTCGTCGTCCGCCTGTCGCTGGCCATGTTTTGCGTCGGCCTTGTCCTGCAAGCCTTATCGAGTAAGTTTCGAGCAGGGGTAGCTGGCTGCTTGTGGCCATTGGAGGAGTGAGGATATATCGCAGGACATTACCAAAAAAAGACACATGCTGACAACCCTTAGACGCTACCGACCCGTATCGGTGCGGCGCGCTCATACGGCATGGCTCCTGGCCGCCGTATACGCCACCAAAGGTTGATGCCGCAGCAGACTACGAGCAACTCGAGACGCTACAGCGCGAGGGCCGTGAACCGCCACCGGCCCGGCCTTTTGACACGTGGGAGCCGGCGGGCTGCCGCATGCACGAGTACTCGCGAGACGACATCCGCGAGTGCCTCGGTGGCAAGCGCGTGTTGTTTGTCGGTGACTCGACCATGCGTGTGCTCTTCTTTGCGGCACTGACCCGGCTCGAGCACGAGGCTGCTGAATGGCTGCTGCGTACAACATTTACTGAGAGAAACCCGCGCCACGACCTGGCCATTGACTCGGAGACGGTCCAGCTACAGTTCATATGGGACCCGTGGCTGAACTCGACAGCGCTTGAGGACGAGATCCGCCTGATGGTACCTGGTGGCGACAAAGATGTCGATCCAGCATTGAAGCCAGACTTGGTGATCATGGGCTCCGTCGGGCTCTGGGCCGCTCGCAATGCCGGAGACGACATGTATTTCGACACATTCCGCACAACAACGGATCGTGTGGCCCGTGCCATGGGCGATGCCGTGCGTCCGTACGGAAAACAGCAGTCCGCAAACTACGTTTTCCTCGCACCAGTCACGATCCCACGTTACGAGATGCTGCTACCCGGACGTGTTGAAGCAATGTCTCCCGAACGGATCAAGCGCATGAACAACTACCTCGGAAGCCTGTCACCCACAGTACAGTCCCACATCCTGACCTCGTACAACGACATGGCCAACCACATTCCAGAAGCCTACGAAGACACCGGTTTGCATGTCACCGCGTCCGTTGCAGAACGCTGGATCGATGTCCCGCTCAATGCACGTTGCAATGGGCTGCTCCTCGGACGCCCCGCTACTGATCAACCTGCGCCCAGCCTCGCCCATACGACGACCTGCTGCGCCGCCTACCCAACGCCTGTCCGCGGCCAGACGGTACTCTGGTACAGCCTTTGCGCAGCCATTATCGTCCCTGTCCTCATTTTTCTCCTTAAAGGCCGAGCTGTTGCGTTGTTGCCTCATAGTTCATGCACATTTGTTGGCCTCGCTACTCTTTACTGCCACGTGGCCGACCGCTCGCATGCTTTTGCCAAGTCTGAGAAACACTACAATGTGGGCTGGCTCTACTTTGTTTTCATTGTTTCTGGTTCTCTTTTTGTTGTGAACCAAAAAAGATATGTCCGGCAATTGAGGGGATCATCGTCGACCTCACCTCACCGAGCGTCTTTGCTTGAGGTGGACTTTTTACCCCGACACATATCTGATGAGTGGAAGGGCTTGATGCAGGCCGCATTTTTGCTTCTAGCCTACCAAGACAACGCCCAGACACCCATCATCGCCAGATGGTCCGAATTTTTTACATTATCCTATATTTTTTTGTCTGCGTTTGGCCACGCATCCTATTTTCTTCGTTTTAGTGACTTCTCCTTGCGCCGAGTAGCATCGGTTCTCTTACGCCTCAACCTTTTACCCTGCCTGCTAGCATTGATGCTTGACGGCCGTGACACGGGCACCGCAAACAGCGTGTCCCATCTTTATTCCTTTTCCCGCCTTATTTCGTTTTGGTTCCTCGTCGTTTACGTCACACTACGCCTCGGGTCCCACACCAATCGAAGCCGACCTCATTCGCTACTCCTACGGATTTGTATGTCTGCCACCATTCTCGTCTATATCGGCTTACGGCCCGGACCATATGGCCTTTTCGAGACGGTCAATTTGGCAGGCACATACTTCTTTGGCGATACAACGACATGGTCTGTCGAAGATATGCGCCAAGCTGTCTATACGGGCTGGTGTGTACCGTATGTAGGTATGGTGGTTGCCGTACTTGCTCAACGAGCAGCCATTATCTGCGACCGGATACGACGCCAACAAGAGCAGAAGCAACTGCTGCTTTCTGGACAAAAGTCCATGGCACCCAGACGTCCCCGTACGAGTACCGGGCCAAGCACGAATGGCACGAGGACATCTGGCGCCAGAGCCAGAGCCAGTACGGCTAACAGCACCAATCTCAACTCCCGGACTTTGCCCGACGATGCAAACGTCAGAAACGCCGTCAGCCAGGACGCGGGATGGCTGGACCGACTGTTGATTGCCGTGCTGTACCCCGACGAGTTCACGGCACCACTACACACCATGGTTGTCTTATTCTCCTCCGTCTTCTTTCTGGGGTTTACCAGCGCAACATCTGTGTCACCCATGGTCGACGGCAAGACGTCGCACCCCTACCTGACGAGTGTAGCGGTTGTCTGCTTTGCCATTGTGCGCAACTGCCACAGCCAGCTGCGCGCAAGATACATGGCACTGCCGGCAGCCCTGGGCGCAATGGCTCTAGAGCTGCTAGTCTTGCACAACCACATCTTGTTATCTGGCAACGGCACCGGTCACCTCCGGCTGCTATCTATCTATCCGTCAGCCGTTGAAGAAGGCGCCTCGTTCCTGAAAAACTTTACCAATGCCAAAGTAGCCGTGGTCCAGTGTCTCGAGATTATCAGCATTACAACTGTATTTTTGATCGTTAGTTGGCACGCAAGCCGGTCGACCCGCTTACTGTCAATGATGCTTTTCGGACAGGGTGCTGCGGGCGATGTAGATGCGACGATATCTTCGAAGAAGAGATGCGTCGCTGACGATGCTGACGCCAAGATTGCCGCATTTGATGCAGAGCACCATGAGCTCCCGCAATATGACGACGGCAGCTCCTCGGCAGCCACCAGGGCGCTGCCGGCCAAGCGTCCGGTTCCGAGTGGCTTAGGTTCCAAAATTTGTGCTGCGAGTGTGCTCCTTTTGCTTTGGGGCTTTAACAAGTTCTATCTATGATTGAGATGATGTATTTGGGCGATATTTTTTATTTCAGATTTTTTAACTAGTTCAATGGCGTTTGGGCACAGTAACGAAATGGAAGGAATATGGCGGCTTAGATTCTTTTTATTTTGCACTTATATAAAAACAATGGGACATACAGGACAAGGAACGCAAAGGAATCGTCTTCATGCCATTTCTCTTTTATCTTGTTGCTGAATATTTTATCAGTAGGCCACCCTTTTCCTCCTGCCCCGACTTGACGTGGTAATATTCTTTCACGGTGAAAACTCACAACTTCCAGAAGAAGACTGTTTCAGGCTACCGGCTGGATTTTTTCTATGTTTGGTTTCCAATGCATGGGGTCAGAAACAAAACTCATCTGCGCCTCCAGACCATTCTCCTTTTTTACGTTCGAGCAGCGTCTCTTTCTTCTATTGATGCCTCTTTGTCTACTGTCCCAGAAGGAGGCTGAGCTTCTGAACCATACTTGTGAGATATAAAATCCGGCGAGAAAAAAATGCTTCCCAGACCTTAAAACACACCTTGAGAGCAGACACCCTGTATCTTAACAGAGGACGGAGTACAAAGGACAGGCTTTTCTTCTCAGTATTTGTCAATCGTTCAAGGTTACAGTAACAGTTTGCAACAATATGCATTTGTATTATACTTTATGCTTTACTGGCCTGCCAAGTCTACTCGACTTGGCTCCTGGCTCTCCCCTTCTATCTTCGGTCTTTTGTACTCAAGTATGTCTTGACCGTCGTTACAAAGAGCGTCGATGACGGACTGTTCGTTGGGGACCAAGTTAGAGGACGGTCTTTAAATATATAGTCTGACAAGAAGGTGCTGGAGAATAGGCGGTAGAATGTGCGATTCGATTTGCTGATCGATCACCGACCAGGTGTGGCGTGGACAGTGATAGGATGCCATTCTGTTCGATACTTTCTTCTTTCTCGAAGACGAAGAAGAGATTGCTTCAAAGAACGGACGTGAACCAGATGATCAATCATGAACGAACCCATACCTGCAGGTACGTCATCCCGGTTCGGAGTGGTCGTTGTCGGAAGACGGTTTTTATCTTTATTAAAAAATATTGTGCTATTCCATCCTCAATCACACTCCCTCTTCCATACCCAGTCGAGTGTCTCTCCACAACCGCATTGATGAAGTCGAGTTTTCGATACAAAACAAAACACGTCTGGGAAACCTGGACCAGGGGTAGTGGACGAGAGGCTCTGTGCGGCGCCAGCTGCCGAGCGCACTGTTGCTTTTAATACGTCGTACTTATGAGTGCCAAAAAGACCCCTGGCAGGAGCTAAGCCAAAGCCTAAAAAACAGCGGCTTGTCCCCTGGAGGTTTGGAGGCAACCCCGGACCCGCCACCCACTACCGATTTGTTTAAACTCGGCTCGTCCCCTAAACTTCTATTTCAGCATCCCCCTGTGACCGCACCAAAGGCGCTACAAAATAAAGCCAAGCAGGGCTACGGAGTACTGGTGTGTGCCCTCCACCGCCAACAAGCTTTTTTCTTTCTCCTTCTCATCCTCCCCTGTCTGTCCAACATAAGCTTGGCCCGGAGACACACTGCATGGCGTTCGGAGACAGGCATGGCAGGTAGGCTGTGTATTCAAAGTTCTCGGATGACAGGTTTGCCGCTGAGCAGAGCCTTCTGCCCCCCCCTCCCCTTCAGCCCTTGCAGAAGAGACAGGTGCCATGTCCCAAGACGTATCTTCCGTGCATGTCGTCCTGCACTGCAAAACGAGATGACACATGAGGTCAACTGTCTTCCTGTAAGTGGCTGCCTGTCGTCTGGCGTTGGCGCCTCTTCTTTCCCCGTCCTGTCTTCTCAAACCTGGGACAGGGTGATGCCATTCCATCCCGCCTGTCGCCCCCTTCTGGGCGAACTGTACCGAACCTTGGAGTAGCAGCTGTGCCTAGCCCCATAGATGGGAGCATTGGGTTCCGGTTAAACACCCCGTATCAGTGCCTCACACAAGACCAGATGCTTGCCACTGTCTTCTTTGACGATCCCAAGTGCAGTCTGCTCACGACGGGCAGGCACAAAATACCGCTTTGATGTTACATCCCAGCTGCTCTTCCCTCAAACCCTCTCAGAGCCTCACTGTTCTTTGGTTTTGCCAAGAAGTCTCAGTCCCTGTAGCATCGTGAGAGGGGGAGGGGTGCCGAGTTTGTGATGCGATGCTGTTGCGACCTCACGGCCGAGAAGAGAGAGGGGGTGGACTGCCCTCTTGCTCTCTGCCTCCATCGGAGGGGGCAATCTGTCGATCGTGAAGCACGGCAGTCGCTGCAGTCGCTGCAGATTGTCATGCACGCCCTCTCTCTCCTCACACCTCTCGTGTGTCTCTCACGCCTTCACAACGCATTACGATGAGCTCGCCATATATATATCTCTCTCGGCCACGGCCTGGCTGCGCATCAATGATCTTCCCATTTGTTTTCTCTTTTCTCCTCTCTTTTTCTTTCCATCTTCTACCTCGCTACAACATTCCCTCTTTCTCGTTTATACACTTTCATTTTCGTTTCCTTTCATCCTCTTTTCCTTTTCACGCGCCCCAGAGGCTGCATTTCTGTCATTGACTGACACTTGTTTTTTTTTAACTCTTTACTTCTGTGCACACTCTTCAACAAAATCAAAATCACCTCCCTTTGACAGGGTTTTTATATCTCGAGTGCTCTGGTCATTCGTTCTTTTCTCTTCATCCGACATTTTTCATCTACTTCCATCCTCCTCCACCATCCTCCCACGATGTATTATACATCAGCCCTGGTAGCCCTGGCTGGCTTTGGCTCTCTGGTATCTGCAGGTAAGTCTTTCCACAGAGGCACTTGAACTCCGTCGAGACCTTCGACTAACAGCACAGCACCTGCCCACAAGGTCCATGGTATCGCTGCCCGCGCTAAAAACAGCAACAACAACAACAACAACAACAACAACGGCGCCAGCGTCGTTGGAATCTCGCCTGCAGCGCTTCTCGGCGGGAGCAATACCGTCATCATCCAGCAGACAATCGTGCAGCCGCAGATCACCGTCGTCGAAGAGAACCTGGACCTCGTCAGCCAGCTGGCCCTCACAGCCGAGCAGGAGTTCTCGGCCCTCGTGCAATCGCAGCTTGCTCTCGTCAACGAGGTCGAGACCATCAAGAACAACATTCGCGTCAACCACTTCCTGGCGCGCTTCTCCCAGGTCAACACCGTCATCGTCTGCGTCACCGAGCTGGTCGACCTCCGCGGCGGTAACAACGGCCGCAACTCCCGCTGGATGGTCAACCAGCTGCTCGCTAACAATGGCCAGGCCCAGAGCTCCGTTGTCGTGATGCTGACTGCCGCCAACCCCGTGACGATCAACGCCGCCCAGCCCACGCTCGACCTTGCTGGTCTGCTCGGTGCCAACGCAACTGCCCTGCCGTCGGGCGCCGTGGCTTCGGTTGTCGCTGCCGCTTCGGCGTCGGTCGCGGCTGCCGCGTCTGCTAGCGCCGCTGTGGTTAGCAACGTCAACGGCACGGCCGCCAGCCGCATCAGCGGCAATGTCGCCGCCTATGACGCCAACAACCCCTTTGGCCAGATCAACCAGACCGTCATCCTGCCCTACGGCTCCAAGGCGCCCAGCCTGCCCAACGGCGCCCAGATCGTCGTCGACCCGGCCAACATCATCCTGCCCAACCAGGGCGGCCTGCTCGTCGAGGACATTACCCAGTTCAACCAGGACTGCGCGCTCTACAACAGCAACGGCCTGTCGCTCTTCAACCTGCAGTCGTCTATCGTCGCGGCCGAGGCCATTGCCGCTCTCGAGGCTGGCGGCCTGTCGCTGGGCTCGTCGTCAAGCCTCAACTCGGCTGCCGCCGCTCTTCTCGGTGGCGCGGCCGGCTCCATTGCCAATATTGGCTCCGCTGGTGTCTCGACGTCGACAACCACGACCGCTTCGGCCGCTGCTGCCGCTACGGTTGCTGCAACCAGCGTCGCTGCCGCTCCTGCCGTGGCGTCCACAACAGCTGCTGCCGCAGTGGCCGCTGGCGCTGCCGTTATCTCGTCTGTCGCCCCTGCAGCTCCGGCTGCCCCGGCCGCATCTGGCGGTGGCGTTGGTGTGCAGATTGTCCCTATTGCAGCCGCTGCATAAATTTAGCGCATAGGCTTCTGGGAACAACTTCTAACTTGTCTTGATGGCAGGCGGGCAAAGGACTCTTTCTGGAGAGAGGTCTAATTTTCATTTCGTACATAGACTCGACGTCACTGTTTTCTCTTGTTCTATATTTTTTTCTTCTCTTTTCTCTTTTCTCCCTTTCTTAACTTCTTCTTTTTGTTTATGTTTATAGGATATACGGTCCCCTGGAGGCTCCTAACGCTGGGAAAATAGTGTATGAAACCCAATATTGAGATACCACTTCTAAGGATACTTCGCCTTCATTCTAATGCGCTTTTGCTCCTACTCGTGAGTTCTCGGTGGAATGCAACAAAATCAAAGAGAGACGTGCATGAAGTCATTCAACGAGAACACCGGCAAGACTTGCCACATTATCGACTGCGCTGTTTTGTCTCTTTCGTCTCAACGGCCAGAACGCATGAGAGAACGCAAGAGAGAACGCATGAGAGAGCGCCCGCATCGATTTGCCAAGATTGCCAAGATGTACAAAACAGATTCTCGCTATCCCTGGCGCATCGGGCGACAGATGAGAGCAGGGTGCAGAGCCAGACGACAAACGACAGACGATGGGAGAGCCGATATTGACTGATATCAATAGTAGATGCC
This sequence comes from Sporothrix dimorphospora, assembly GCA_021397985.1. Taxonomy (NCBI): domain Eukaryota; kingdom Fungi; phylum Ascomycota; class Sordariomycetes; order Ophiostomatales; family Ophiostomataceae; genus Sporothrix; species Sporothrix dimorphospora. Next base: position 53,322 of record WOUA01000045.1, read on the forward strand.
AATATAGATCACAGCGCTTACCGCATTTTCTGTGACGTTTGATCGGTGCACATCTTGCGTTTCACACGGCCGCTGTAAGCCGGTCCAGGAACCAGGGGGGTGCTTACAAGACTTAGAGCACTCGCCCATCAGAGCGCAACCTGTGCCCGAGATCGAGATGGCACACTGTACGAAGCACCGTGCGGCCAAACAACTCAGATTTTAGGAATGGCTGGTTCACGTGATAATATCCTGTTCTTCATGTGACCTAGATTAGTCAGTGAGGTTCTTGAAATGGTCCTGCCGGTCAACCCTATCGCCCTGCAATTATATTTTTCCGGGCTACCGCACCAAGTCGTAAAATTTCGCACCAAAGCTGACACTCACCCATTGGGAGGGGGGGCTAGGAAGAGGGCTTGTTGGCTCCACACTGCAGGGAAATTTTTTGCAAAAGAGTTGGGAGGCTTTTGTCGATAGTCTGCGTTTTCTCTCCTCCTTTCCTCTTACCTTCAACCACCACCCATCAACAATCCAGGTAGCAGCATCCACGTCGGCCAGACGAAGAAGTTGCCCACCATGTCTCTCGTCGGAGGTGAAAAGAGTGAGTTGCATCCCCTTTTCCATTTTATTATCGACGCCCCATCGCGGAACGGCCTCACCGCGCTTTTCGAACTCGAACATTGCAAGACGGCGGTCGCGATGCCCACGGCATCCGGAACGACGACATGATGGAATGGATGATCGAGATAGAGTGCTAACATGTGCGCGCGCAGATAACTTTCAGTTCGTACGTTGATATTCCCATCCAACCCCTCGATAATCGAATTTTTGTCACGCTCCCGCATTTTCTACTTTCCTTCGATCACTCAGGCAGCGCTCGTCCAGGTCGGATCGAACTGACTTGGAGGAGACGACGCATTACCCGACGACAAATGAATACAGAAGGCTAACAGGAGGAATAGATCATCCGTCTGCTGAACACCAACATCGATGGCAAGCAGAAGGTCGTCTGTTAGTACAACCCAACAACCCGAAGAGAGACGAGGCGTTTTTTGAGAAGAACGGAACGAAATAGAATGAAAGGAATCATGGCTGACATAAAATCTACTAGACGCCCTGACCAAGATCAAGGGTTGCGGTCGCCGCTATGCCAACATCGTCGCCAAGAAGGCCGATATCGACCTGAACATGCGGTATGTTTTGTCGCCATCTGACCACCCACCGAACGAACGACCAAACGGGGTCGAATGGGGGACGCGAGGCAGCATTAGGCCAGCACGCTGTTGCTCTCTTTGTGTCATCTCCTACCCTGGATCGGACGAACGAAAATTGATGTCCGACACGATATACTGACTCTTTTTTGTGTAGCGCCGGTGAGCTCTCCGCTGAGCAGCTGGAGCGGATAGTCAGCATCCTGCAGGCCCCCACCCAGTACAAGATCCCGACCTGGTTCCTGAACCGTCAGCGCGATATCGTCGACGGCAAGGACAGCCAGATCCTGGCCAACGGTGTCGACTCCAAGCTCCGTGAGGATCTCGAGCGCCTCAAGAAGATCCGCTCCCACCGTGGTCTCCGCCACTACTGGGGCCTCCGCGTCCGCGGCCAGCACACCAAGACGACCGGTCGTCGCGGCCGGACTGTCGGTGTGTCCAAGAAGAAGGGTGGTTAAACAAGAAATCGGGAAGATTGCGTTGCTCTCTTTCTTGCTCGCTTTCAAGGACGAAAGTGCAGCAGGAGAGAGAGCTGGGGAGGGGAAGAAAAAAGGAGCGGGAGATGGGAGCAAACGGTTTGGTATCAGGGAAACATGGTTCGGTGTATCTCTTTCCATTTTTTTTACTACTGTTCTGCTTGTTCGTCTTTTACAAGCTCTCGTATAAAGAGACGGAGTAAAAAAATAAAATAAAAATCAACTAAATAAAAATCATCAAAACACGCCTCGAAACATGCCATGACTGCCATGTTTTGAATACGCCATGCATACGGAGTAGAAGCGAAGTATGCAGTACTGATAATCAATTTTATGGATATAATTATCATTGAGTATCTATATGAATTATCGTTGAAGGTAGAGTACTTTTCCTAGACGCCAAATACAAAAGCCATAACATCATTCATGACAAACAATACAAAAAGATGCAAATGCCAACACACAGGAAATCATTTGTACAAGCCTAGGCCCACATGACAAGAGCTTTCCGTTTCAGCCTCCTAGTCGTCTTGTGTCACCGTGACATCCAGGACCTCAACACGGCCCTGCCCACGAGTCTCGTTGTCCACAAAGTCGGACAGGGCCTTGAAGGCACCCGGCTCCACGAAGCCGGTCACTTCCCAGCTAGAGCCCACAACGTCTTGGCTCTCGACCTGCTCCACGTAGCTGAGAATTTTGTCCTTGACCGTGCCGGGCGCTTTCTTCTGGCCGCCATCATCGCCGCCGCCCGAAGAGGACGATGCCGCGGGGGCCGAGGCCTTAACCGACTGCTTGAGAACACTCGTCGTGCACGTCACGCGCAGACGCATGCGTGCGCGCATCACGGGGATCGGCTGCAGAGCAATCAGCGCCTTCATAGCGTCGAGCGCCTGCGATTTCGCGCTCTTGGTGGCCGTGACGCCCGTCCACATCGGGACCTTGGCAGCAGCCGCTGCGGGGGCAGCAGCAGCGCCCTCCTTGTCGGCGGCGGCCTCATCGTCGTCTGACGCTGCCTTCTTGTCCTCTCCATCCTCCTTCTCGTCTTCCTTCTCCTGCTTTTGTTTGTGCTCCAGCTGCTTCTGCTCCTTCTGCTCCTTGTGCCGCTGCTCCTGCTGCTGGTGGGCCTGCGCGCTCAACATATCGAGCGCCTTCTCGATCATGCCCGTGGTGTACACACGTCGTGTTCGTGGATCGACCAGCTTGCCCGCCACAATGTCAATGACCTCATGGTGTACTCGGTCGAGTTGTGCGGCTCGTTCCTTGTCGCCGACCTGCAGCTCGCCCTTTTTCAGGATCTCGAGCACGACGGTCTCAGTGGTCGCCTTGCTGCCAAAGGCCTTGGTCAGCTCGGCAGCCGGGGCTGTCTGACCCTTGGACACATTGATGAAGACGTTGGGGATCTGAAGGACGTTGTCAAGATCAGTCTCGATGCCCGAGCGCCACTCGAGCACCTTGTTCTTGTAGCAAGCGATCTCGAAGCGCTTCTTGCCCTTCTTGAGACGCACAAGCGACACGTTGGTCAGCTTGATTTGGTTCGACGGCTGGTTGATCTGGCGCGACATGGTTTTGGTTTAGGCTGGTGCCGTGTCGCACTGAAGTTGGGCTCGTGAGGTTGGACGTGTAGATCGACTCGAAGTGCCTCGATGTTCAGACCTTGGGCTCTCTCGGTTCGACTTCGTCGGTTTCTTGGCGTAGAGGAGCCGTGCTTCTGTGTGAGAGGGTGAGCGGTCGAGTCTGTTATACCAGTGCTTTCTTTAAAACAATAGCCCGGCGGAAAACAGAAGCTGCAGAAGCTGCGATCAGAGGTTTGCCGTTGTCAACAAAGCACAGTGTGGTGCCGCTTGCATACAAAATTTTGCTTGTCATTTGCGTTGCACGCCGAACTCAATTACTAAGTACTGTATGCAAAGTAGCAAATGACGGTGAGTGACTCAAGACACCCCGCCATAGGCTCTTTCCACAAGCCTAACATTAATCATTATGAGTGCATACGGCGCCTAATGGACAGCGCATAGCGGCCGAACACACCTGCGAGCCCGACTCTGACGACAATTCTGCGCAAAAGTAGGAGCTTGAAACATAGAAGCGTACGAGTAGCATAAGAAGACTAAAAGAGAAGAAATACTCATCATTGAAAAGGACCCACCCAGTCATTGAGGAGAAGCACCGTACGACATACTTGTCGAGGCGAAAGTGCCCAGATGTCTGGTTTTCTACAACAGCTGCACGTGCATACAGTGTTAATTACACAGTGTATATTTTGTTCGCCTACGGCCAGGCAGAAGCAGGCAGGCAGGATAGCATCATAGCACAGAGCCTGGCCAGTCACACCCACCCGCCACTTTCCCCACTCCGCGCGTTGCCTGGCCGAGGGAAGGAGGAAGGTGCTGTCATCACCCGCCCTGTTTCAGCAGGTGCGGGAGATAGTACGTGGTACATTGGGGTGCTAGCACCGATAACGTCTGGTCTGCAGCTGCCTTGTTGGGGCTGCGGGTTGATCTTCCGGCGGCGCTGTGAGCTCGGATACCTCTTTGTCTCGTCCTTCCTCGTTTCCTTTCTCCTCTTCCTTTTCTGCCTCTTCTGTTTCTTCTGTTGCTTCTGTTTCTTCTGTTTCTCTCCATCTCTTGTCCTGCATCATCTCCCCATCACTCCAATTCTGTTTGCTGTTTGCATCTCTCCTTCGTCAAATTGCCCAATTCCACCTATCGCATCACATCCTACTTCGTAGTTCCTCTTCTCCGCTTCGTCTAGTTACCTATATTGCCCGTCATGCGCTTTGCCGCGTCAGCCGTCCTCGTTGGAGCGGCCTCGGCGTCGATCCTGTCGCCGCTGGGTGGCCAGCAGCATGTGCTCGGCGACGCCGTCAAGAAGCCGCTGAGCTCCGGCGATGATGCCGCTGCTGCCAGCAGCCCTTTCGCTGCCTTCAAGGAGGCCGTCAAAGGCATGACTGTCGATGCCGAAGCGCTGTGGGAGGACGTCAAGCTCCTCATCCCCGACGCCTTTGAGAAGTCCACCTTCTTCTCCAGCCCCAAGAAGCACACCCGCCGGCCGGACAGTCACTGGGACCATATCGTCAAGGGTGCTGATGTTCCTGCTGCGTTTGTCACGACTGCCGGCGGCTCCAAGTCACATGACAACCTGGAGGCCTACAACCTCCGTGTCAAGGCCGTTGACCCCTCCGGCCTGGGCATCGACAAGGTCAAGCAGTACAGTGGCTACCTCGATGACGAGGAGAACGACAAGCATTTGTTTTACTGTACGTCTTTGCTCCAATGCCAGCCACAAATTCACCTCAATGTTTCGCCGTTGACTAACTGATTACAGGGTTCTTCGAGTCCCGCAACGACCCTAAGAACGACCCCGTCGTGCTGTGGCTGAACGGCGGCCCTGGCTGCTCCTCCCTGACCGGCCTCTTCTTCGAGCTGGGCCCGTCGGCGATCGACGAGAACATCAAGATCGTCAACAACCCCATGTCTTGGAACGCCAACGCGTCTGTGATCTTCCTTGACCAGCCCGTCAACGTTGGCTACTCGTACTCCGGTCAGTCCGTCAGCAACACTGTTGCTGCGGGCAAGGACGTCTACGCTCTCTTGACTTTGTTCTTCAAGCAGTTCCCCCAGTATGCCAAACAGGACTTCCACATCGCTGGCGAGTCCTATGCTGGCCATTATATCCCTGTCTTTGCCCACGAGATTCTGTCCCACAAGGACCGCAACATCAACCTCAAGTCCGTCCTGATTGGCAACGGTCTGACCGACCCCTACACCCAGTACGAGCAGTACCGACCCATGGCCTGCGGTGATGGCGGCTGGCCTGCTGTTCTGGACGAGTCTCAGTGCCGCGCCATGGACAACGCCCTGCCGCGCTGCCAGTCTCTGATTGAGGGCTGCTACAAGTCGGAGAGCGTCTGGAGCTGCGTTCCTGCCGCTATCTACTGCAACAACGCCATGCTCGGTCCGTACCAGGGCACTGGTCGCAATGTCTACGACATCCGTGGCCCTTGCAAGGACAGCAGCAACCTGTGCTACCCCCAAATGGGCTGGATCGCCGAGTACCTGAACCGCGATGACGTGAAGAAGGCCGTGGGCGCCGAGGTCGACAACTACGACAGCTGCAACTTTGACATCAATCGTAACTTCCTCTTCCAGGGAGACTGGATGCAGCCTTTCCACCGCCTTCTGCCTGACGTCCTGGCTGAGATCCCCGTCTTGATCTACGCTGGCGATGCTGACTTCATCTGCAACTGGCTCGGCAACCAGGCCTGGGCTGAGGCTCTGGAGTGGGACGGCCAAGCTGCCTTCAACAAGGCCCCAACTGAGGCTCTGAAGCTCCCTGGCAGCAGCTCTGTCGCCGATGCCTTCTTTAAGAAGGAGGGCTACGGCACTGTCAAGGCCGCTGGCAACTTCTCGTTCATGCGCATCTACAACGCCGGCCACATGGTGCCGTACGACCAACCCGAGGCTTCTTTGGACTTCTTCAACCGCTGGCTGGGTGGTGAGTGGTTTGAGCAGTAAATTGCCTCTCCACACATACACGCCCAAGCAGCGCATACTCCCGCGATGGTTTAGCACACTTAAATTGGAGTGGTCTGCATTTTCTTTCTTGCTACCCTCAATTCTTTTTTTTTCGTTTTTAGAATGAAAGAAAAAGTGGCCTAAAATCAAACGGGCCTTCTTTGTGGGCTCAACGCTCTCTATAAAGGCACCTATTATTATTTTTTGCTTCCTTCTTTACGGCGTTACTTGTCTTTGATCTTAACCTATACACGAGTTTCTTTTTGCCGGGTGGATTTTGTTACTGGTGAGGCTCCGTCTTTTATCTCTGTAGGAAGGAGAGAGGTGCTGCCAGATTGATGCAATACGATTTTATTATTACCACAATTATTCACCAGAAGTCACCAATTTATGTACGAAGTACTATGTATGACATGTGAACCGCGTCGATCATCACTGCATTTCAGTAGCATCTATTATGACCGTTACTTATGCCAAGATTTGACATGTTGTCTTTGTAGAGATATCTCGACACCCGCCAGAGATGCTTTTTTATTGACCAGCCTTATTGCAAAGCAATTAGCTAAATAATAGCGCCTATCATCCCAACCAGGCATCATATCCGTTGGAGAAAACAATTGCAATCCTAGTATATACGCCGTCGCCCCTTCCCCGAGAAATAAAATCGAAAACGAAACAAATGAGAAGAGAAAAGAAATAAAAGTCCTGGCCAAACCGCGTCCCATCCCACCCCCTTGTGCTATGTTGCAAGCGGGTTTCTCTTTTTTGAGACCCTCTCTCTTGTCTTCACAGAACCATGGGGGGCAGTCCCCGACAGTGCCCAGTCCCGTTTGTCTGCACGTGCAGCCCTCCATGCTTTGCGCTTCGTATGCGCGTTGAATGCCGTCATAAATGAACACAAACGGCTAATAACCGAAAACAAGAAAAATAAACCCCAAGGACAAGATAGTGGAAACGTACAGCGTGCCCGACACGCCCGCTTGCACCCTTTGCAATGTAAAAAACCACACGATATTAGAATACAAAGAAAAGAACGCATTCATAAAAAGTAAAGACCGTGGCCAATAGCTACCCGGGCAATGGAATCCCTCCATAGCCGTGCGATAACGTTGTGCCGCAGAAGTTCTAACAAAGCAGCCACAGTTATCGGCAGCTATCTTGGGCTGCCGCGTGGTCGTTGTTGTTGTTGGACGTGGGCAAAGGAGGGCTTGGACTGAGGTGGCGCCGGAAAAATGTGAACGCATTCATTCGGAAGCGGCTTGACTTTTTCTTTAGGAAAGGCTCCTCCCGATGTGACTTCCGGTTGCCATTGTCACCACTGATTCCGCCGGACGACAGAGAAGAGCCATCCTCGCGGGACACCTGTGCGCTAATCAGCGCCTCGGAGTGGCTCTTGGTAATATCGTTCGGGGCCGACGTGTTGGCAGAAGCAGTCGGCAAGCTAGATGGCCGTTCTATTGATTCGCGGCTGATGATGCTTGTACCCTGTGTACTTGGCGAGAGCGGCATTTTCCCTGTTGTTGCACTAGTTGCCTGAGAAGCCCAGTCGCCGCCACCTGGCAGAGATGTGCTACCATCCGTTGCCTCGCTGACTCGCTGTTTGGACGATGCCAATGGCCGCCCATCGTTAATACCAAAGGGGTCACTTGCTGCGAACTCAGCAACAGCGTCGTACTGCATGCCGGTTCCGTTATGACCCTTGTAAAGGTCACCTAATACAGGCATTCCCCTCGGAGAGATTGCGTCTCCGTTGTCCGTATGTCCGTTAGAGTGTGGAGCACATTTGTCTTGTGAAGGCAAAATACCATTCACACCACCGTTTGCGGAGACGCTGGGTGCCGGTTGTTGCTGTTGCTGCTGTCCCGGCTGGGCCTCAAAATTTTCGTTTGGGACGGCCAAGCTCATCGAGCGTGGAGAAAAGGTGCCATGGAGGCTGTGCGGCTGCTGCTCGGCCGCTGCCTTCGCGGTCTCTTCGGCGACACCCCTCTCAAAAAGAGCCTTGTTGACTTCGAGCTCGTCCACGCAGTATTGCATGGCCGGCATAATGCTGGCGATGCCTTGGAACAGAGGAATAGCGAACATGTTCATAAAGCCGAGTTGGGCGCGGAATAGAGAAACATTGTCTTTCTTCGGCGGTGCTACCAAAGACGACTTGATTGAGAGCTGGTTCTCCATGAAAGCCTGTCGCGAAAACTCGTCTGACAGAATGTGCATCCACTGCAGTGCAGCGTCGTGTCGTCTCGCCACATTGCTGATGTCTGCACACTTGATGAGCAAAGCGCAAGCCAGCGCCGTTTGGTCTTCGAACATACGGCCATTCCAGCCATCGGTGGTGTTGCTCTCGGCAAGCTTATCCTGGGTATTCCCGAGCTTCTTCATGTAGTCGAAATGAAGCCCCATGTCAGTGGCGAGGATGGAGCTGGTCATAAGGTTTCTCATTTTGCTGTCATTGAAGGCAGCGGGCCAGTACCGCCGCAGGATCTGGGAGTAAGCAGCACAATGGAACGATTCGAGGACAGAGCGGTCGTTGTAGAGTTGTGCCAGTGGGGTGTTGAGTACAATGAGGAAGCCATTGTTTACGCCGGGGTGCCCAACGTCGTGTCCAATGGCCGTAATGAGAAGGGTGAGCGCTTCGAATGGGTGGATAAGAGACGCCATTGGGGATTTTTGTGTGCTTTGAAATGGTGGAGTAGAGGTTGCGGATGAAGGATGCGATAATGGGTAAGGTGGAAGGGCCTCGATATTCACGAGGAAGTTGAAAGTGGCTTGTAAGACATCAACGACGTGTCTGAAATTATGATACGGCACAAAGGAGTTGTATGCCGCCCGGCAGGCAATGAGAAAGCAGACGAGTTGATCTGTCGGTATCCGCCACTCTGCCAGCTCCGGCATAGACAGGGCGTGCTTGAACATTAAAGCCGACGCTTCGATCAACTCGTCATCATCGTAGTCGTGGGCCGAGAAATGCCAGTTGCCGATCGAGGAAGCTACAATCTGCTTTCTGCGGGGAGTCACACTGATACGAACAGCATCAACGGGGAGTTCGTCGCCCTCCTCCATCTGGCAGATTCTCCGCATGAGAGACGCCACCATGGTCTCGCGCAGGTAGGCAAAGGGGCGGTTGTCCGCAATACCAACCCAGGAACGCTTCCGGCCCCGTCGTAACTCGAGCAGGGCTTGTTGGTCCCGGGCAGCACTCTTATGTGCCCAGTAAGCGCGGATTTCGAGACTTGTAATGCTTTGTGGCTGTATTGGGCTGAAAAGGACGTCCGTGGCCCCTAGCTTCAAGCAACCTTTGAGCAATGAACGGTTGAGTGCGCGCTTCATTTTGAAAAGCTGGGCTGAGCTTGTCTTTGCGTCTTCGTCGGGACTCTGAGAAACAGGGGCAGGCGCATCTTCGGATTCGGAAAATTTGATGACAGAGACCGGGACGATGAGCTTGGACAGGTTTCGTAGGTGTGCTTCGGAAACGATACGTCGAAGAAGACGTAGACCGTAAACCTCGTCTGTTGGTGGTGTGTTCGGAACAGAGCCTGCCTCGTTTCGTGGTGTGGAGTGTGGTGATGGGGATCGTGACTGTTCGTCTAATGGTATGCGCTCATCATGGGGTGTACCAATCAAAACGATTGTCGGCTTGAGACCCATCATCGATTCGTCCTGTAGGTCAAAAAGCTTCGCCATGCACGCGCTTCCGGTTCCACAAAGGTGAACTACACATTCCAAAGAAGAAGAAAACTCCGTCAGCTCATGCAACGATTAGATTGACACCACTTTGGCAGCACGCCAAGAAAAGAGTGACTTACCATCGCCAAAAACGTCAGCCAGCAAGCATATATTCTCTTCGAGCGTTTTCGACTCCCAGGCCGCTATTGGGGCTTTGTTCTCAGTTTCCTCGGTCAATTGCTGCCTTTGGATGCCATTCGCAAATCGAGCGCGGAACACACGGTCTTCTTGAATGGCATCATCAACGTAGATGACATTGCAGAGTGTAGCGTCCATTGCGGCGGGCGTGGGGCGGCCGAGTCTCAACGACTGGCCTTTGCCGCAAATGGGATGGGAAAGAAAGGTAAATAGAAGAAAGGCGACAAGTGGAAACAGGCGTGTCCAGTATCGCGGATCAAAAGTCGAGGTGCAGCACCAGATTTTCGACTCGTCAGGGGAGGGGGATTCGCCAACCCGAAACACCAGGCGGCGCAACGATAACAAGAAGGAGGTCCCGAACGGTACACCTTGTACAACAGCCACCAGCCCCCACAGAAAAGAAAACAAACCCCCCAATTGAATTCTTTTCTGATATGTTGTGCTTCGAGGGTGGAAAAAATTCACAAACAATATTTTTCCCGAGAAAACAAAAGGAGGTTCAATTTCGGAGGAGAAAAGAATCGGGTTTGGCGGAGAGCGCACCACAGTGGCAATGGATGCCCGCTTAAAAATCCGAGACGGTTCAGGATGGCGATCCAGCTGCTTTCGAGGAAACCGAGATCCAGGTACTAAAATTGGCCCTCGGGCAGGAAAATGGATCGAAAAACAAGAGTGTCTGGGGAAAGCATTGAGTGGTGCGTCTGGAAGAGGAAGCAAGGATCGGTTGCGATATGAGCACACGACCGGGTGGTGAAAAGTCTGGAGGAGTGCTGAAGCCGAATCAAAGGGGTTCGGCGAAGGCGGACAGTGTCGCAATTTGAACGTTCGTCGCACTGCTTTGAAAGACTCGTGTGGTCAAGAAGTCTCGTGAGAAACCGAAGGGCTCTGCAAGGAAACAAGAGGGCGATCAGCAAAAAGAGAACGTGTATAGCTGGAATATTGCACCAATGTATCAGTCCAACAGCGAAAGCAAAGGTGTATCAGTTTTCAAGGCGTGAAGATTAGGACTGGCCGGCTTCAGTCGCAGCTATTCGTTTGTCGTACAAAAGGGTTTAACTGCGACTCGACTGGAAGCTGCGCATGCGACAGTGTCTGGGTCGCGGGTTGGCTGGGATCCAAAGACAGATGCACCTTTTCCTTTCGAGTTTTTGTTTTCGCTTTTTGCAGTCGTCGAGGAGGGAGGGAAACGGGCGAAAGACTGGCGGAACGAATCGAAGTCGCGATGGTGATTCGGTGTAGCGGCCAGATTGCGGGAGACAACAGGCAAAAATGTAAGTGTTCTGGGGTTGCAAGATGTCGTGCAAGAGCTTACCGTTGGGTGGGAGGTGATGACAAAAGAAGCCGCAAAGAATCCGTGGGAGAATGAAGGGTGAAGAGGATGGAAGAATGGTAAATGCGTTTGCTGAATGGTCGAGGTAGACAAAGGAAATCGGATCGGAAGAGAAGGCGTGTCGACAGCTTTCGGTGCGGGAGAAGAGAAAGAAAGAAAAGAAAAGGAGAAAGCAAAAAGCCGATCGCAGGACAACAACACGGAGGCGAATCGGTGGTAGTCGAGAAAGGGAAGTACAAAAAGGAAAAGAAGGCAAAGAGGGATCACGATAATACGGAGATAAAAAGAGAGAGGAATCCAAGAAGCGGAGGTTCGTCGAAAGTTCGAAAAGGAAAAGAAAGAAGAGAGAAAGGTGAGAAGGCGAGAGAAAAGGGAAAGGCGAAACCTGATACACACCAAATGGCAACAATAGCAGGAGGGAAGGTGTCAAAATGGGTGAGGGCCCAATGGGAAAGAGCAGCGGAGGAAAGAGAAAGAGAAAGAGGCGAGCAGGGGTCCTTTTTCGCAAGAAAGAGGAGAAGAAAGGGGGGGTGTGCGTGATTGTGGGTGGGTGGTTGCGATTAGAAGGCCCTGGGGTGGGAAAGGCGAGAAGGGATAGCGAGGGTGATGGGACTAGAGCGCCAGAGGGGGGGGATAAAATAGTAGGGAGACGGGGGTGGGAGAGCGCTTCTTCTGGGGCAGCAGTGCTTCGAGAAGGGGGAAGGAACAACGGGATGGAAAGGGGGGTGCGTGACTGCCACGTTCTGTTCCTCCTTCTTCTGTCGGATGGATTTCTTGCTTTCTTTTTTTTTCCCGCTTAGGAAAGGGACGATTAAATTACTCGTACGAATGCAGCGCAGCTTGCAACAGCACTGGCCAGGCCAGGTCACACACACTCTCGCACGCGCGCGAAGAATACCGGTCGCTCCTGCTGTACTTACAGAGTGCTGTCCTGGCAGACTGGGAAGGAGCGAGCGAAATAGCTAGAAGTAAAACATATGCATGCGTGCTCTTCAATTTAGAATGAAAAAAAAATGAAGGAAGGAAAGAACAAAAAACGTGCGTACTGCGCTGCTGCAGGGAGGACAGTGGAGGAAAAGATCACACCTCTGGCGCAGTTGGTTCCTTCCTTGTTGCTTTCTTTGAAAGTGGAGCAAAAGGGGAAGGAAGGGGGATGGGACGGGGGGGCCAGGCCAGAGAGACAGGCGCGAGGCAAGAGAACAGGCTTCGAGAAGGTCTGTGGAAGCCTGCGCCGAAAGTTCTCTGCGCCCCGCTTGCGCTAGTGTATGTGGGCCAGCCAACGACAGGGCAGCAGCGCAGGAGGAGCAGCAGCCAAGGCCAGTGAACCACGGAGATAGGGCGCGGGCGAATGAGGCGAAACAGGAAGGGACGAAAGACAGGCCATGTCACGCTGGCAGCTGTTAATACACGGCATCGCAGCACATAATGTTCCGTCATAGGCGTTGGTAATAACTAATGAGGCCGAGTGAGGCAAGGGCGATCGACGAAATAGTGGTAGCTGCGAGGGAGGGCATTGGATCGTCGTGAGCAGCAGAAGAGGAAGGAGGTCACCTTCAGAGCCCAGGCCTGAAGTGTCTCTCCATATTCTCCGGCTTCCTTGCCTTCTTGTCCCTTGTTTTAATGTACTTGTACAGCAACTCTCCGAGGGGAAAGGCTGTCGACCGTCGCCGTTTTCGTCGCCCCCTCTTTCGCCCTTTCGCTCTTTGTTTACCGTCCGTTGTCTGTTTTAATTACCTTCCTTTTCAGCCTTTCACCCACGCCCGTCCTTTCAATTTTACCGGTCAGCTCTCCAACGATAACAGGCGCTCTACTCCGTATCGTGTCTGAAGATGCAATATAGCAGACGATGGTAGCCACGCCCATTGCGTCAGAGAGAACACGCACGCCCTTCGAGCTGCGCTCCAACTCACGTCTTCTATCCGAGGTGCAAACGGCAAGGCCGTGGCTGGCAAACAGAAATTGGCCGCCTCCCGCTCCCGCGTCTTAGCTGTGCCGCTCTTTGTGCAAGTTTCGAAGCGTTCGAAGCGTTCGAAGCGTTCGAATTATTCGAAATCTCCCGCGCGCTCTCGATTCGCCGTTCGCCGGAGGTCGAGTGGCAAATTTACGGGCGAAAAAGAAAAGAAAGAAGAATGAGAAGAAAAAGAGAACGACAGGCCCTCGGGTTCAAAGAAAACACGCCCCCAAACCCCCCAAGGCCAATCAAGCGTGAGAAATTTTCTGCCCAAAAACGACAGGGAACAGAGGCCAGACTAGCCAAAGAGGACCACCATCCAGCGCCCAGCAGCAACAGCACCACAGCATCCAGCCAGACTCCACCGGGCATTGCCTTCAAAACCGACCTAATAACTCGACGGCAGCTCGCCATTCCCCTTGCGGATTAGTTCCATCCTGGCGGAGCCTGCGTTTTGAACCCGACCTTCCTTATCAAGGTTAAAAGGCTTGTTTGTTTTTCGCGCTTGGGGGATGCGCAACCAGGGGGGCAGAGAGGAGAGAGGCCCAGGAGAGGCTGCCAGTCGCAACTCTCGTATCTCTCGCCCTGCTGGGCCGCCTTGTCCCTCCCGTATCTAGTCTCAAGATCAGCGTGTTATCTCACCACAGTCGCGGGCCTCTCTATCGTTGACCGACAGCCATCACAGGAGGCAAGCAACGACCATGCGAGAGAGGCTATTCTAGTCTGCACGAACAAGAAACGCCTCGGCCCCCGGATCCCAGCTGACGAAAAGGCCAGGAAGGGAAAGTGGCGCAAGGGGGACACACACCTCCTTGGCGGATCTTGAACGCTCTAGGGGTGCTTTCCGCTGGGAAACAACAGTCTTCGCGTGCAGCTCGCAGCGGGCGTTTCTTAGGACAGCAGGAGAAAGAAACACATGGCTTCCCAAACCGGACGGTGGACGACGATGGAAACGGAGCGCAAGTGCAAGTACTCTGTACATGTGCCCTCCATGCACATGACACCGGTCATGAGAAGCGCCTCTTGTTCTCGTAGTCTTCCAGCGTGGGGTAAATACCTAAAGGATCTCGCCCAGCAAGCAAGCCCAGGCTGCTAACAAGCAAAGAGGCTTGTAATCTTACGAGAACGATGGCCCTCACGGGCAGCGAGGCCAAAGTCGCATGCCGTCTTCGTGGCACGCCGTTGCGACGGGGCGGCTGGGCTAGTCGTCTGAAAGTACAAGACAACAAGAGGGCGGCTTTCCTGTATGCTTTCTATCACCGTACTTTGTACTTCCGTGCGGCGGTGTACGGAGTATCTTACGTTTCTAACAACGTCGTCTGTCCCAGCGGCTTGGTTCTCCGCTCGATGGCCTTTCAACCATTCCCCTGCCAAGGCTGTGAACAGAATCTGGAGATCCGAGACAAGAAAAGAATTCATCTTATTGCGCGCTAGAACGAACAAGCAATTCCTTCCTCGGAACGGCGGCTTGCCACGCGCATCAACGATATCTGGGTTCGATACTTTATCTTTGCAAATACAACAACCCCAAACACAGAGTCACTTGCCTGTTACTTGTAACACCCTCCACGCGACTACGAAATAATACGTCGTAATACGCCGTGCCCTTTGAGTTGCTCCTTTGCGCCGACTGACAGGGGTCCTGCTGCTCAACCGACGTGATCTGTGGACAAAGGTCAACGAAATGCAGGGTGTGACACACCACGTTGATAAGAAAAAAAAGGCAAGTCAAGGCGGGGGACACATGGGGGAGTACTCGCTCCCTTGCTCCCTCAACCTTGACAAGTAATTACTTGTCTTCTACGGCGTACACAATAGAAGTACAGAAACACCCCGTGCTTTCGAATTTGTTTTCTTTTTATCTAATACCGGCCGTTTAATCCGATGCCCTGTTCCAATCGAGTCTTTCCTTCTGCCCATAAAAGGGGAGAACGCAGGAGAAGGGGGCACGAGCGCGGCCGGAATGCTGCTGTGACTACGGTCGTCTGAAAAGACAGTGATTCCTTGTTGAGCCTGGGGCGTTGGAGCATAAACACTCATACGGAGTATTGAGTTGAATACTTGTACAGGCCCAAATTGGTCTTCTAAACTCTTCTCGAGCTTGTTCGACAACCGGATCACGGAGCACAAAGTAGTACACAATGGCGGCCGAAATACGGCGAGAGGCGCATCGTCGCCCAGGGATCCCAACGATGTACTTCTGTCCATCAAACCAGTAAACTCAACGACATTTTCCTTTTTCTTCGTGAGGCTTGAAGCTGTCTCGAAAATAAGCATAACGGCCCCATCGTGCACCGGCTGCATCGCCGACCTCCCGGGAGCTTGGCAAAAACGGATACGGCGACATCTTTGCAGGCAACACCCGAGTGCTCGGTACAAGCCAGGCTTGTCAATTTTCTTCTTATCTGCCTATCGTCCGCTATGTTTTTGCCAATCGCACCACGGGATATTTAAAACGAACCTGCGAACCCGTGCGTCGTAAGATATGCTGCAGGCTTGGCTCGTCATCCGTAAGCAGGGCTCTGTCTATGATGAGCACGATGCTACCGCGATGTGAGATGCACCGGTTTTGAACAAGACGCGCTTTGTTAGTGCAACCTTTTCTCATTATTTCTCCTTCTCACCGGGTAGCATAGACAGATGAGATCCGGATGATACTTGTCTCTTTATTAAAGCATCATGAGGTTAAACCCTACAAAATAATGAACTGCCTGTGGTGTCTTACTTTCCACGCAACAAAGCCTCCCATCTTGTTACTTCCCGTCTCTATTCTTTCGTCTTGGTTTTTTTTGTCCTTTTTGAAACACTTTCGGGGCACGGTTGTCCCGGCCAAAGAGCTCCGGCAGAGAGCCGGAACTGGTGTGGCCGTACGAGCCAACTGACAGCATCGTTGATACGACGCTGGCATACACTGAACACTGTCTGTCCTCTCAGCTATCCTTGATAGATCACCCAGGTCACAAAGAACAATAAAAACACAGATCCGGCTCTTGCCTTCCGTCCTTTTTTTTTTTTGTTGAAGTACTCCGTGTGTGTCTATGAAAACTCTGCGAATTCGCCAGCTTCAAAGTTCTTAGGTCACCAAGAAAATGTGCAATGACCTCCCCCCTTGTCCCAAAGAAAGCAAGAGACAACGTCTGTGCGAATCCGTGCGCGGTTAGGAGACAGAGCAGACAAAGGCAAAGCAAAGAAAACCAGCTGTCACTTTTTACACATCTCTTCTCTGTTTTCTGGTACGCCCTCCTCCATACCCCTGCCACCGTTGCACTGTGGCTCTTTATTTACGTGTGTGGTTTGTGTCTTTGGAAGTGTCCTGCTCCTTGGTCGATACTTACCGCACCCCGTACTCCGCACTCGGTAAGATGTTGCATTTGAAAATAAAATATGATACAAATTTGCTTCTCGGGCCCTTTCTTGCATTTCTCTTTGTTAGGGAAGTTATGGATTGCGGGATGAACGACAGGTACTGTATTTTACATACCGGCACTTTTATTGCAGCTTTATTTCACATAATTATTTAGTGGTATATTTTTGGCATTTTCTATGTTATTCGTGGCAATAATTAATATAAAAAATCATAAATCGAGTATCAAACCTAAGACAAAGACACATACAGGGCGTTGATAATATCGCACGACAAGAGAGGCAGAAAGCATGTATATTGACTCGGATTGGTTATTTTTTAGTGCCCGCTCTACAGTAGCCTGTCATGAATTCCTACCCGGACGGCGATGCTAGATCAACCACGGACGTCAAGCTTGATTAATCAAGAAAGAAAAATGTCAGGCAAAAGAAAGTGTTGAAATGAATTTAGCACAGGAACGACTGGATAACGTATCCTACGCGTCATGACGCCATAATGACAAAAAAACGTACGTAACATAAACAATAAAACAGTAAACAAAAAACTCCCGCACATGCGAATCATTTGTCCTTCTTCCTATCCCATACTGAACTCGACCCTACTCAGTAAGTGATCATCACTCTCTCTTATTCGTCCATCTTGCTAGCCTCGTCTTCGCTGATGTGGATGTCGACGGCGTTATCCGAACCCTCATCTTCTGCGTTGTGCGACATGGTAATGGTGTGGATACGTCCACCACCGGCCGCCTGTGCATCTGACTTGCGCGCCCAGACTTGTTGTTGGATGTCTTCCATGCTGGCCTGCGTAAGCATATCGGGTGGCGGCGGCGGCGGGGACTCGGAGCCGTCCCGCGCCATAGCTCCTCGGTTTTTCACGGGCACAGCGGCCGAGAGAAACGAAAGGTCGACGTCTTGGTGGTCAGCTGTGCCGAGGCTCATCATGTCGGGGTCGCGCGCGTCTGAGCCCGTGGCTGTGGCAGCGTCGCCTAGTTCCAGCTCATCCACATCGGCGCCATCCGAGCCGGGCGAGTTGTGAACACCTGCAGCGTCAATGGCAGAAGGCCCAAAGCTCCAGGACTGCTGTGTCCATGACGCATTTTCATGGTGGCTGCTATTGCCGTTCAAGCCAGGGTAAAGGTCTTCCATCTCGACGGACTTGCGGATGTCAGCGTCGTAGCGTGCTCTGGTCTTATTGGAGGATTCGCCAAAGTTGAGGACACCGGTGGCCGAGCTGGTCGTCGCATACGCATCGTCTTGTTCGTCCCCGGAATCGATAGCGACTGCCCGGATACGCAAGCCGCTTGATGCGCCTCTGGCCTTACCACCAGGCGTTGGACCGTACGGAGGAAGATAGTCGGTGTCGGCATCATCGTTGTCACCGTCGTCACCATCGTCGTCGGCCGTCATCGGGCTGCTGAGACGAGCACTACCGCCATTAGCGTTTAGTGTCAGGGTGCTGGTTCCGCTGCTAGCCAAACCAGGACTTGCGCGATGCCGGCGACCCGCTTCGGCTCCTTTCGAGACGCTCGACGACCCAATTAAGGAGGAGCCGGTGCCGAGACGTCGACCTTCCCCCGACTCAGACGTATCGTCGTCATCGGAGGTGGCCGTCTCTTGCCTGAATTTTTCTTCAATCTGGCGAAACCGAGGGCCGCCCAGGGGAACGTCGGACCGCCGGCGGTAGAACAAAAGGTACGCAGCCGCAGAGACAACACGAGCCGTGTCGTTGACTTTGGAAACCGAAGAGTCTTAGTTTTGTTAGCATTCGTGTTCGGCCAACAAAAAAACTTGCGGTGGAACATAAGGGAGGTCGTGTGCAACATACCGTTATATTCATACCACTGGTGGTCGATGAAGTTCCTGGCAAAGGCAGTATAATGGCCGCCACCAAGGCCACCCCAATGGTCGTCAACGCCGATCAGGTCGTATATTTCCTCTTTGCCGGTTTGGCGATCCAGCACCCGCTTGGTGATGTCCAGGCCTTCGACTGGGAAGTCGACCCGCATATCCAGCTTGTCGCGGCGCCATCCACTAGAACTGAACCGCTTCAAATGAACAACCAGGATATCGGGTGTCTTCCATAGATCGAACTTCTTGCTGGCACGACGATGCTCCTTGCAGCGAGGGCAGTACCACATGTCGTTTTCTGACAAAATCTCCTCGCGCTCAAACTCGTCGAGACACTCGTCGAGGGTCAGGCCACGCTTCTTGCGGCTAATGCGGTTCCGCCGCTTCTCCTGCAGTTCGGGGTCATCGACAACAGGGATCGGATCTTCGTATGTCGCTTCGCCCCGCATATCGTCATCCGGACCCGCTTTGCCAAATACAGCATCCCAGCCTTCCGCACTCCAGTCGACCATGATGCCCTCGCCGAGCCGGATGAGCGGAGGGCTGCTGGCTGGCACAGATAATGCAGGGCCAGAGGCAGAGGACGAAACCGGAGGTGTTGTCGCGTTACCATTGCTATCGTCATCATCGTTATCATGTCCATTATCATCGTCGCCCTCCACAGACGCCAAACGGGGCGGGCGGCCGGAAGAGGTCTGGGGGAGACGCTGGCGGCGCTTTGCGCCCTTGGGGCCACGCGCTTTGTGGGCCTTCAGCGCTCTCCGCCGGGCAGGGCCACTCTTGGGAAGATCGACCTGGTGGCTGCGCATACCGATCGGCGGAGGAACGGCCGAGTCTTCGTCGTCCGACTCGTCGGCCATCCTGGTCAGTTCCGACGAGTGCACAATGTCCTCTGCAGGCGACACATCGCCCGGGCTGCTCTCGTTGTCTGTCCCGCCTGCACTTTCCCAAGGTCCAGGGCTGTCCATGTCCCGGTCTGAAGAAGACCGCTTGGCCGGAGCGGGAGGTTGCGGCATGCGGGAACGGAGGCTGGGATACGGCTTTTCGTCGGACGAGCCAGACCACTTGATGGGAATGACGTTGCTAGTATCGTCGTAGTAGCTCATCTCGAAAAGATTCTGGAGCTCGCCCGCCAAAAACAGGCTGGGTTCGGTCACCCATCTTGGCCGGTTGCGGTTGAACTTGTAGAGGATCTTGGACGAAGCAGGGTCTGCTGCTTGGTCTGTTTGGTCGACTGCTAATGTCTCGCTAGCACCGGCGTCCTTCATTGTCACGTCGACCAAGTCATCTTCGCCCTCGACGGACTTAGCAATGATTTTTCTGTCGCTGGCCGATTCAATATCCGAAGCACTGGTAACGACTAGGTCATTATCCGTCGCGTCCGTGGCATCGTCTCCGTGGCTCACCTCGCTGCTCCCATCCGCGCTTGTGCTAGTGCTCGTGCTGGTGTTCGTGCTTGAGGCTTGGGTCGGATCCTCTGCCTTGGCAAATTCCGCCCAAGTAGAGTACGACGCCACCTTTTCCAGCACCTTGCGACGGATGACATCCTCGTTTCTGGCTTCCTCGGGGGAGACCACGATAAAATGAGACGGGCAGGCGAGGCCGTTGGATTTTGTGTAGCGCCGGCGGTGACTAGGATCAAAGCGGTGGATGACGGGGACGAGCAGGCTCTTAGCCATGGGACTGTCCCAGGAAGGAATCTCAGGCTCAATGTCGTCAATGATAAGCATGGACCGCGGCTTCTTCCGGGGCATCTTGCTGCCGCTGTTGTTGGTGGGTGTGCCCTCCACCTCATAGACTAACACGGAGTCATTGGCTGCCATCTCTTCAGAGACACACTCGAAGTCATCGTAAACGCGGATGATGTTATCCCGCAGTTCTTCCGCGCCGACGAGGCAGTCCGCTGGCACGCCGACCCGGACACTGATGAACTCCTTGAAGGAGCGCACGCTACTGGTCTTGTCTAGCTCCACGTTGATGTAGACAGGGCGGTCATTGAGCGGGATAAACCGAACAGTCTTGGACCACACGTTTTGAATCGGCAGGGGCAGCGTCAAGTTCGTGAAAGGGTCGAAGGTGATGCTGACTTTCTGGCACACGGGGCAGATCAGGGTCGATTTGTACATGCCGGTAAAGAGGTCGGCAATGATGGAGTCGTCGCGCCGCTTCGTGATATCCCATACCTTTTCGGCCATTTCCCGGATCGCAGCGGGGTTGTTAATCATTTCGTCGGTTGAGTCTGGCTTTTCAATGTACGGCTTTTTCTTGACACGGCTCAGGTCTTCCTGGAGGCCATCTAATAAAAAGCCGAGGAATTCTTGCGAATCTTGCTGGCCGTAGCCGGCAAAGGCTGGGGCATACCGGCCAATGGTGGACTTGAACTGGCGCGGCGCAACGGACATTGGAACGTTCTCTCTAAAGATGTCTTCCAGCAAAAATGCGTACGCGTTGGCAACATTGCCGCCATGGCCGAGGGGGTTGGAGTGGTTGGTCTCCGCCTCGTTCTCGTGGACAAGGAAGTACTTAGTGAGCTCCTCCACGCTGCGGAGGCACTGCAAGGCCGCGTTCATGTAGCATGTGTTGCCGAGGTTGCCGAGACCGACGCAGCCTATAGTGCGGCCGGACTTCTGCTTCGTTCGGCCCCGCGTCACAGGCCCAGCATGGCTGGGGCTGCTTCGACCGCTGCTGGCTGCCGTACTGTTTGCTCCGCCCGTCCTGGCGGCGGACGTGTTGGCGAGGTTGCCCACGGCAGACGCTCCGGAGGCCGCATTGGCCTTTCCCTTGTCTTTTCCGCCAGCCTTGGGATTGTACGTGGAAACCCAGAGGTTGCGCTCGACATTTTCATCGAGTACGATCGTCTGGTCGACGGTAAGGGAGATGAATGCGAGGGTCTGGCGGCCGTTGTATTTCTTGTCGTGGGTCAGGTCTTTCACCTGAGAGAGCTGCTCACGCTCCACATTTGGTTGGAGCTTCATGAAATCGGTCACTTCTAGGAGCATCTTGGACCACGAATCTTGCGGGTTCGACACAGTACTGGCGTCACCGCCCGTTCCTGCCAGTCTCGGGGAGTCGGGTGGCGTTGACAAGGATGGACCGAGCGACACAGCAGTCACAGCGGGCGCGGCGGCCGATGCGGTGTTGCCCGCAGCCAGCTTCCGTGGCACGCTCCACACACGCACATGGCGCTCCATGGGGATGTGTAGGAGGGACTTGGCTTTTCCAAGGAACGCCTGGATATTGTAATTGCTGGTGCACATGACGACGGGGGCCGCTTGAGCAGCGTCGGGAACCTCCTTGGTGTGAGGGATGGTGCTGATGACGGACCACAGACGGTGCAGGGTGAAGACGGGCGGATGCAGCTCGTACTGCACATTCGGAATCATGGAGTTCGGCGCGGTGTTGTGTGCATAGCGGATGATGGGCAGCTGGCCTTTGGCCAGGCCGTGCCAAGAGACAAGGAGATCCCACGCCTCTTTGGAGAAATACTCAAAGTCCTCCTGGCTGGTGCCGTACTTTAGCCGGACCGCCTTCCCACCGTCGATGTCTTGAACGACGCTATCCGCAATGTCGGCATTGTCCACTGGGCCGAGGGAACCCTGCGGCACTTCCTTGGCGGCCTTGGCCGCATCGCCACTACCGAGAGCCTGCGCCCGGGCAAGCCAGCGGCGCGACACGAGATACGCTGCGGTTCCCTCGTCCAGCTCTCCAGTATTGAAATCCTTGACGAGCCCTTCGATGGTGCGTATCTGTTCTTCAATGGGGGGTGGGACTGCGTCTTGTGTGTTGTTGGTGACCTCGGTTTCGGTCTCGTCTGCCTCCTCTCCCTTGTCACTCGGTGTCGGGGCCACCATGTCAACGTCTTCTTCCTTGGTGTTGTCCGTCCGCAACGGTGACGACGAGTTGGGCTGTGGAGAGGAGTTGCCTTGGAAGTCGGAGGCGGATTCGATGTTATCGGAGGCTTGCTCCATGTTGGAGGCGGTGCGCTTCAAAGGCGAGCTGGATCGATGGAAGGCTTGGTCGTTGGCTCCGCCCATAATTATGGCGCGGTGAGAGACGGGGACGAGCGGAGACTGGCTTCGCTCGTGGGATCGTTGGTGCTGCGCGTGCCGGCGAGAATGAATGGACGGCAAAGGAGGGTGCAGGGATGCTGACGACGAAGCGCCGTTCTTGTGCTTCTGGATCTTGCGACGGCGTTGGCCGATGGTGTCAGCAGCAGCCGTCGAAGTCAACGAAGTCAACGAAGTCAACGAAGTCAACGAAGTCAAGGTAGAGGTGGCGGCTGCGCGGCGCGTGGCTTGACGACTAGTCCTGGTTTTATGGGTATGGGTGATGGAGGCGTTCTTGGTCAGCGTGGCAATGGTACTGGCGGTATTCGTGGCGACTCTAGGCGGTGGAGGGCTGGACGTGTTGGACGCGGCGTCGAAGTTGTCGGCGTCAGCGTCGGGGGTGGTTGTCTCGCTGTCGTCGTGATCGTCGTTGACGTAGCCTAGCACGGCCGTTCGTGTTGGCGGCAGGGGCACAGAGCCGGCACGGCTGTATGTGGGCGTGGTCGGCCCCGACGAGGCGGCGTTGGAGGCGGCGGAAAACGAAAAGGTGGGGTTCAGGTCGCTGCTGTTGCCGTCGTCGTCGTTTTCGTCGTTCGCGTCGTTTTCGTCGCTCTCGTCGTCACTGTCGTCCTCGTCACTATCGCCCTCGCTGTTGTCGTCGTCGACCTCCTCCCTTTCTGTCGACGGGAGGATGGGCTGCTCTTGATGGCGGCTGCCACTGCGGAAATCGTCAGGCCGGCGATGCTGTCGTCGTCGGGTCTGCCGGATGTCGACGGGGCGGTGAGAGGCGGCGGGAAGGGGGAGCTGCTGTTGTGGGTGCTGCTCTTGTGGCTCGTCCCCAGGGCGCTGATGGATCTGCGGGCGGAAAAGGATGGTATTGTCGTCGCCTCTTCTCGACGGGCGTGAAATCTTGCGTTTCTTTAGGGAAGACGTGATGAACGTGAGCTGCCCGGGCAGCTCGAGGCAGACGGTTTTGGAATGGACAGGTTGGAAGAGTCGAGAAGAAGGAGAGGCGGGCGCGGGAAGGGGCGAATGAAGAAACAGGGGGAGGGAGGAGACAAGGAGCAGGAAGAGATTTCGAGGTGGTCGCGGCGGTGATGGAACACAAGCAGTGTCTTTACCATTGAAAAACAACGGATTGGGCGTTTTCCCCTCTTAGTGCCTTTTTTCTGGCCCTTCGTTCCCTGCTCTTTCCCGCGCTTTCTTGGTCTTTTTTTATTTTTTATTTTTTATTTTTTTTTAACCCAGCGGATTTTTTAAATGGCTATTCGCTTGGTTCGCTTGGCCGTAGTCGTTCCTTCTCGGTATTCAAGTTGTATGGGGCTCTTTCCTTTTGCCAAACAATTGATACGTCTCTCGACAACATTTGCCGTTCGCCCTCTCTCCCTCTTTCTGTGGATGTAAGATACTTATCTTGCCTTTCCCCTCTTCAGTCTTCAGTCTGGTATTTCCGCCACAGTGTTGCTTCATGAATTTTGGCGCCTGGCATTTTCTTCTAGGGCTGTACGGACGTAATACGACGTAATACTGGTCGATCCCTGTCGCTTAGTCTTCTGGGCAGGATAAGGCACTTTTGGTGGCCTTGACCAGCGCGGAAAAGCACCGACAGAGACTTTGAAGTTTGAAAAAGGGAGGGAAGCGGGAGGCGGATCCGGCAAAGAACAACGAATCAATGAAAGTGTTTATTGTTGAAGGAAAGGGGCGTGGTTTACTGCGGAAGGGAGGACGATGGCTTCGCCAGGCCAGGATACGGAAGAAACGATACAGCGTGCGGCGTGAAAGATCTGACGGAGGACAGGCCTGTCTACGACGTATCTTACGAACTGCAGGCACCGACGACATGCGTGCTTCTGTGCTTTCCGTGCTAATCCCAAACCGATGCAGGCGCTGGGAACAGAAACAAAAGGACGAAAACGACGAAAAAGACGAAAACGACGAAAAAGATGATCTATCACACTGTCCCGCAAACCTTTTCCTCCCTGGCCTATAGCTTGAAGCATTGATGTGCTATGCCCCTGGCCTGTACCGAAGGTAAAGGTTCGTACTTGTACGTTTCGTACACAAAAGGTTATTTTAATGATGTGCACAAAGAAAAAAACTCTGAATGGGCCACCAGGGCAGGTGGACAGGTGGAAACTTTTAAAGGCCTGCAGGTCAGCCGCCGGCGTTGAAAGAAGGAGGGGTGGTAGTGGGCTATTGTGGGCCTTGGAAGGTTTACTTGCATAACATGACAGTACGGAGTACGACATGTTAATACTCGTAGGGACGTGGAGAAGCTGCCAAAAAAAAAATAAGAAGAAAGAGAAGATTGAAAAACGGGTTTGATACAACCAACATGATCTGGACACAGCCTCGATGGGAGCGACAGAATGCCCTGGCAAACGGTTAGACATCCCAACAGGCGCGAAGGCAGACTCCAGATTGGCAGACGGGTTTTTAGAAAAAGAGATTCGCAACTCGCCTCATCGCACCTGGCCGCAGCTCCTGGTTGGACGCGACACCCATTGGCACACCGTTGGCAGCCTGGTCGAGGGGGGCGCGGGCTTAGCTGAGCGACTGGCGGGGCCTTTCTTTTCCTGCAACGCCGGCCAGGTCCGGGACCTGACCGCCTTTGTTCAGCGCTAACGGCCAATCATGGTTTGTACCAAGCCGAACGGCCAAAGCCATCGGCTCTTCTTACTGTATGTTGTACAGAGTCGTACATTGCCTCGACATGTTCTTGCCACATCGTGTTTCGAATCACGCACTTGGCCTGGGCTTTCTCGCTGGCTATGATTACGCAGGCAGTTTGTGCCTGGGAGCTATTACAAAACACTCAAAAATGAATACTTCACTTGTTCTAAAACCTTCCAGTGGCATCTATATCCCATTCCTTGTCATAGCCCTCCTCTCTCCTGCCCTGCCTGTCCGCCCCAGGCAGGTTATACTGGAGCCAACACACGTTTCCGAGCTCCTCTCACCCCTGCCGAGAGCCCTATAGCTTTGCATCAACGTCAAGAAACTCGCTAATGTCCGTGATCGCGCGGGGGCCGCCTGTGAGGGCCACGCCCATGCGGAACTCGCGAATGTTCTTGATCTGGACGGGCGCTGTGCCGTTGATGGCCGTCTTGGGACCACTGTTGTCTTTGTCGTCGGTCTTCTCGGCTCCGTTGATCGCCTTGTGGTACTTGGACAGCTGCTTCCACGCATCCACAGCCGCCTCGATCTTATCGCCGGCGACGCTCAGAATGTTCGTGAGGTAGTCCTTGAGATTCTCCGTCTCCTTTGCTTCGTCGTGGTGCGCGGCGCTCAGCCGGGCCTGCAGGTCCGTGGCAGCTTGCGTGGCTGCATCCTCGCTGAGACCCAGATCCTTGACGAGATCAGAAATCTGCTTCGTTGTGACATCGCTCTTCGCTTGCGCCACCAAGTGGACAGCAAGCTTGGCACGCGTTTTCGACCCTGGGTGGATGAAGTAGTTGAAGAACTCGATCATGTCGGCCTTGGTCACAAGCTTGATCTCTTCCGCGTCTCTCTTGGCTACATTGTGGGTTTAGTTAGTAACCGTAAAAAAAAAACAATCTAGAAAACACTGTGACAGGAAACAACATACCGTATTCGAAGTCGTAGAACTCGTTGTTGATCTGGACCCAGTGCTTCGATGTTTCTTGATAGAGGTTCTTCGACTTCTCGAGACGCTTGGCGATGAGGCTGCGCTTGTGGCCCTCGAAATCTGCGTCTGACATCTTTTCTAGAGTCTCTGCATACTCCGTAAGGAACGAATCCACGCGTTCTTCAAGATATTGAGGGATCTTCTCGCTCTGGACGAGGAAGCGGAAGCCCATGGTGTTGGTGCCGGAGCGAGCACCGCTGAACACGACGTAGCCGAGTTGCTCTTTTGTCCGGAGCTGATCCCATGCCCGTTCCTGCGTGAGCTGGTCCAGGAGTAGCGTGCGCGCACGTGTCGGGCGGTCACCCCGGTCGCCAATGTGCAACACATACTCCAGAGCGTGGTTCACGTTTTCCTTGTCTTCAAGCGTCTTCTCAAAGACGTAGTTGCTGCCCCGGGGAAGGACAACCTCGCGCCAAATGGGCCACTGCGCACGCGGCAGGGCACGCGGTCGGAGGGTTGACTCAACCATGTCCGTCAGCTTCAACGCGTCCTCCTTGTACAGATTTCCATGAACGTGGACCTCCATGTGCAGCTGGCCAAGAAGCTCCTTGGAGAAGCGCCGCATCGACTCGGACGTGACACCCGGCAGTTCTTGGGCGAGCTCTTCGACTGTGTAGGCGAATGGCGACGTCAGCCAGGACACGTAGTTAGACAAGAGGTAGTAAGGCTGCTGGAAGCCGTAGTTGCGCAGTGCACGCGTGGCCCGTTCTTTGATGATAGCAAAGCGGTCGTCCTTGATGTCCAGATCGCGCATCGTGATTAAGACCTGCTCCAGGAGCACAGGCAGCTTGTCGTTGTATCCAGAGACTTCGATGACGAGAGCGCGCTGCTCCAGCGAAACGTTGTACAATAGACCTGCCAGGTCTGCATCGTACGAGTACTCCTCCAGAGCATCGCGTACAAGCTCCGTGAAAAGATTGGTCTTGATGTAGTTCTCGGCCACAGAGAAGATGATGGGGTTCTTCATGCTGACAGTGAGCGTTCCCTTTGGCACCCAAAATGTGTCATCTTTCTTGAACCACGTCCGTGCTAGAGCATCATTGCGAATAATGCGAGGAGCGGGCGCAGGTTCCTTGATGTCCTTCTTTTCGACCTCCAGTTTCGTCGGCACAAACAAATTCCTATGCGGAAGAGAGAGATTGGCGATGCGGTCAGACTTCGTCACCGAAAAGGCCTTTTTAATGGTCGCAACGAGGTCGGCAGAGATTTTTTCCTCCTTGTACTCGGTCCCGTACCACTTTTCTTTCTTGTCCCAGTCTCCGGGGAGCGTGCGGGATGTCACCGTAATCCGAAGGTTGTCCGGCCGCAAGCAATCGATCGTGCGTTGGATAAGGCTGGGTTCGAATTTGTGAAGGCAATTCATGCCGCTGAGAAGACGTTCGCGCGGCAGAGGGCGCTGCATGAGAGCACTGGTTTTGCTTGTGAACCGGCTTGCGGGCGTTTGCTGCTTGAATTTGAAATCGACATCCGCCATTCCTTTCATCTCTTCAAAAATCCACTCCTGTGGGGGGCTCTCGCGCAAAAGAGAGACATACTGGAAGAAGACTTTGATCACTTCTTGGTGGTCTCTGAGGCCCTCTTCCGTCAGGCGTATTGTTACCTCGAAAATACCGGGTGTACCAGCACAGACGGGATACATTCCTGCCCCGAGGCCATTTGCCCAGCCTTTTGACTTGATGTAGGACATTATGCTACCAGGGCCTTCGTGGCCAATGAGATGGCTGACATACCGGCTTGGCTGCGAGTCGAACAGAAGCGTCTCGTCCGGGCAGGGGAAGCGGAGGGTCAGGTCCCTCGAATCCATGACCGGCTTCACAAATGTCTGCAGTCCAAGATACGCCGGGCTGTATGGGACCACATCGGTCCACTCGTTGGGTGCAAGATGCTTGTTGGGGATGGCAGAGAACAAGTCCGAGGTCCACTTCTCCAATGTGTCGAGGGGCTCACGGCCCAAGACAACGAGCTTCATCTGGTTCGCAGAATAAAACTTGTCATGAAACTCCATGAATTTTTGGCGAACATTGATGCCCCGCGCCTCGGGTTCAATCTTGAGAACATCCAAGTTGCCAGTGCTGAAGTGACAAAAAGGGTGCTTTGGGTTCGTCAGTGACTTCTCTAGTTGGTGAATGCGCCATTGGTCGTTCTGCAAATTCTTCTTGTTTTCCGAATCCACGGCACGAAGTTCCCGGTCCACGGTGGACTCGAGAAACAGCGGCTCAATAAAAAACTGCGCAAACCGGTCTAAAGCGCCGTATAAGGGGGACACGGTTTCGTCGACATGCGGCTGAGCAGATACGTCGAAAAAGTAGTTTGTAGAGGTCGAGGATGTGTATGCATTGGAACTACCCGAGTTTGACGAGAGATATTGGTTGTAGTTATTCTCTTCTGGGAACTTTTTCGTACCCATGAACAAAAGCTAAACAGGCCGGTTAGTATGACAGGAGTAGCAAAAAGGACAACCTGAAGCTTCATCACTCACATGCTCGACAGCATGGGCAGTGCCGGGCATGTCATTGTCGTCACTAAAATTGCCAACTCCGACGTCCAGCGACGCACTGGCCTTGTCGGTTTCGGAATCATGGACTAACAGTGCTTCGAGACCATTTCCCAGCTCAATGACTCTATACGAACGATCATCCAGAGAGGGTTTTTCAAGAGCTTCAGTCACCAGCTTCACAGCTGGCGCTCCCGGTTCGTCGGTAGTGTGCGGCATTGTCGATAACGTTGCCCTTCCGCCGTAGAAATTGCCCGTATTGTTCTTCTGGGTGCCAGTTGAGAAAGGGGAAGAATGGCCTTGATATGGAAAAGGCCGAGCTTTGTGATAAAGCCGAGTAGCGATTAGAGGGGTAGTGATGGTGAAGCCGCCTTGCGTTCGATTTGGGCTAGTTCTGAGTTTTTTGGCCCGCGTACAGGTTCGCTGTGGTGTAACGAATACGTTGCTGAGGGATCGAACGAAGCTAGAGCCACGGATATCAAAGCTCGTAGGCGATGCAATAGACGCTGTACTTCGCAAAGACACAGTTGTGATAGCAACACAACGCTTGTGCGTTTGCTGGCGAAAAGCTTTTGCGCTTGGTAGTTGGTCGGGGATGCTCAGACTGGAATGCAAACGGGCAGAGGAGATTGGTGCGTTTGGAAAAGGGCGAGAACAAACAAGCAGTGACGAGGTTGCTGGTCGACTGACGTGAGTAGGATAGAGTGGGCAACTTGTAGTGCCTTTATCGAGGATCTGAGGGTGCACCAAGGAGTAATGAAAATGAGCAAGATACGACTGTCCTTCGTGTCTTTGACGAATTAATTGGAGGCGTGTCATCGATTGGGCTCGCCAGACTTTATATCCCTCCGAGTTATGTGATCCGGCAACTCCTCAATTCAGCTGTTGGCAACTTATTTCAAACAAAGAGTAATGCAAAACGCGCAGAAACCCTGGCTAGACGTCAGCAAATCGGTACACCGTCGCGTGTTTGACAAGGGGAGGGTTTTCAGAAGACTTTTTCTTTCTTCTATCGCGACCCGTGGCAACGGCTCGGGTCAAGGGCCCAGCAAAACAGGTACAAAATCCTGTTCCAGACGTAGACAGAGTGTTTGCCTGACAATATCCACCGGTCAAAGGAAATAAAAGAGACGATGAAATAGGCACTTTGAAGCAATAACCAGGGGATGAAAAACAGGGAAGGGGGACAATTTCAAGGTACAAACTTGACCTGTAGCGTACCTGTGATTAGTCTATCCCACACAACAAGAGCCGATCAGACTCAAAAACTGCACGGTCCAGACCACGGCTTTGGGTGGGCAGTGAATCGGGGAGAAGACCAAGTGGCGAGAAGGCTGAACGCATTCAAGGAGGGTAGGAATATGGAGGCCAAGGATGAGAAATTGCGAGTGGCAGCATACAGTACTATTCAAATGGCACCTATTCCTGTTGTTGATACCAATATCAGATTCAAAACTTCAAGTAAGTATAATGCTACCATGGCGAGTCAAAACAATGCCAAAAGGGGTAGGTAGACCATAGAAAACGGCGGTGATAGCAAAAACGAAATAAGGCAATAAGGAAAATCGGATTTGTCCGGTGAATATTTAAAGGTAGCCCGGTCTGGGGTCCGAATGAAGCGGTGCCAGAAAGGGTAAGAAAGGGGGACAGGGGTTCAAAAGAGGGGGCCCAACAATAGCAGCTAGCCATTAAGGTACCAAAGTCTGGCAGGGCAACAAAAGCAACGTCAAGTACAAGTAACAGTTTATCCTCCTGATGCAGCACAAGCTCAGTTGCGATATGCGAATCGCGGGAAGATGCCGCCAACGGGGCTGGCCGACAGAGTAAAGAGGGCAATCGGGCAGAAGATCAGCTGGATAAAGGCAGAGGAGATTTAGGAGGCCTGGCATGGTGTTTTTTATGCTCGCAACATGTCTATAACGTAGGATCATGTACCTCTTGTCTCTTGAAGAGTTCCGTCTGGTTGTTTTGCTCGGGCCAGGGGAGGTGGCTTTATCCCCAGACAACCGGAGACGGAAACGTGTTCGGGGACGGGGACAGAAAGGAACGGCGGCAGTGCTTCCAGAAAACGCGGCAGAACGATGATGAACCAAGTTGGACCGCTCTGGGGTTGAGAAAGAACCGACTTTGAATGTAGGGGAGCCATTGGACGCAAGGTAGTGCCACGGGAAGCAAACGACAGGGGTTTGGGTATCCTGCTGGAGGCAGTGTACATTCAGCTTTGAAATATGCCCACTAGCAAAGAAAACATGGGATGGGGCAGTGAGGCTGCAATGCGGGTGGACGCATAATCAAGGTACCCGCCAGCAGCATCAGAAGGAACTGGTGGTCCAAGGGGGAAGAGGAGGGCGAAGAAGAAAAGCCGAGCGGCCAGGCTAGGCGAGCAGGCCCGGTGAAGAGGGTGAAGGGAATGATTTGCCAGCTACTAGAGAGAGGGCGAGAGGGGGAGCAATATGGAAGGCGGATAGGAGAAGGTGGTGGCTCGAGCACGGCGGTGCATGTGGAAGAAGCCAGACTGTGCTTTGGAGGCCGCAATTGAGACAAAGAGAAGAGACATGTACGTACGTATGCAACCGCGAGATGTGGTGACGGATCTGCTGAAGGTGCAATGCTCGCTGTGGAAGCTCCTGCGGTCGCCGTCCCACGAGGTTTGTTGATTAGCAGCGCGCGAGGAGTGTCAGGAGCTGTATGTTTGTCGATGGAAACCGACAAAGCAAAACACGAAAAGGCGAACGAGGGCTGCTGAGATGGTGTGTGTTCCGTACTTGGATGTTTTTGTTGGCCGTGCTCGTTTGTCGACGTGCGAAACGAGAAGATAGGGAGAAAAGAGGGCCTGTGGTTTTGGGATGGAAAGCTTGCTTTGTATTCGCAGGCTACCAATTGCAATTGATCGGGCGACTCTCCTTAGTCTCTTGCACCATCCATAAAGTTGCATATAATGAAGATACAGAGGCACGTTCCTCACACGCGCACGAAATGGAGTACTTGTAATATGCTCTTGTTCCGCTAGCTTCAAGCAGGTGCAAAGGTGAGGTAATCGGGCACATTTAGACGAGGGGTTCTGGCAGGTTCTGACGGGGAGCAAGCAAAAAGCCGCGGGACACAGGATTTAAAATGGAGCTACTCCGTACAGCACCCGCCGTCTCCCCTCAAAAAAGGAGGAAGAGGAGAAGAGAAAAGTAAGAAACAAAGAGCCAAGGCAGGCGCCGGCCAGTAAGGAAAAGAAGGAGCGTGGGAGAGCAGCCCGCTTTTCTGGGTCGCTCTTACTCTGATGGGGCCCCCCTGCCCCGCCCCATTGGGGAAGAGCACAACGAAGGATGAAATAGACACTCACTCGTGCCAGATAGCAGTTACTGTGTAAACCGTACCTTCCCTAGCTTTTGTCTTCAGGGTCACTACGAGGCCCTAGGTCATTTCCGATATTTCTGAGATATGTATCTCCTGGAAGGGAACTGGCTGGAAGTTAATCCAGCTTGACGGGACGGGCGTTGTTGGCACGCGAACGTCAAGTTGGGCCTTCGGAGAAGGCCAATCTCGTGAGGTACGAGTTGGGAAGGGATCCGCTGTTGTGAAAGGGGTTGCGGCTGTTGGTTGGCTACCAGGGCCTGGCTTGGTCTGGCCACCTGCCCAAATGCTCAAACCAAAAGGCTCTTCGGGACCGTGACGGGGCACGAGCGCGCGTGTTCGGACGGCTCGGTGCTGATAAAGAACAGGGCAGGATGCCGTTCGCCGTGAGTGTGGCGGCAACGGTCTGGGGGTTGAGCCGGTTGAAAGAGCCAAACGCCGCGGTTTGCTGGTGGCTCTTGCCGCTGTTGAGATTGAGACCAGATGTGCTTTCCTGTCACGCCCGCACCCAGACGCAATCACGCACGACACTGCCGACAGAGGAAGGAGTGATGGGGACGGCAGGGCAATAAACGTGGGAAAGAGCCACTGCTGTCCCACGCTAGTGCTCTCTTGTCGTCGACGCACATTGACTGCCTTGCGTGTCTAGCGTGAGGCGACCACGCGGATGTTTCGTGACTTCTGTCTCGGTTTTGTGCTGGCACTCCATTCATACCTCATCCCACATCCCACATAACTCACGACAAGGTGCACAACGAAGTCTCCATTCTACAGCAGCCAGGCGTCAAGAAGAGAAGAGGGTGTACCGCGAGCATCGAAATGACAAGGGTCCGTGTTTGGCTGAGCAGGCGGCACGGTTTGGGCATCCTGTCTGCCGCTGGTTCTCCTCCGAGCACGATTTTCTGCCACGGGTGTAGTTATGGAGGGGAAGAGGGTGCAGGGAAAGGAGCGGCTGAGGCGGTCTGAGGCGGTGATGTCCAAGGCCCCGCTATTCTCCGGTGCTCTTACAGGACAGACGGGCAGAGAGGGACCGCACGTCAAGCCAAGACATGATCATCGACGACCAACGAGAAGCACACGACGACGCGCTGGGTGTGGTCTGGGACGGCCGGGCGTACGACGATGCACTGTAACCTGTGGCTATCTCTGCCGGGCGTGGGCGTGGCATGGCATATGGCCACCCAGTCCTGAGCTAGGCGCGCGCAACCGACCACAAGGTGACAGGATGCCATGACTGCTTGCTTGCTGCATGAGGCGGACGCCAAGGGGACATGGCCAACGGGACGGCGGCTTCGGGCAAAAATATGTGCATTTAGTAAAAAGAAAGCTGTGTTCTACAAACCTCCCCGCTCTCCACGCCCTTTCATGCATGGGTCGCTGGTTTCGTATTGTCGGCCCTGGGGCGGCTTCTTTGCCTTTGCATTCCGCGAAGCAGGGAGAGAGGCTGAACAGTGTCTCGTGTGAAGGAAAAACATGACCTGTCGTTTATCAATTTCCCCAAAGCAATCTTCCCGTTTTCGAGAAGACCTTTGGTCTCACATGGAAAGCAATCCGCGTCTAGAATAGATCATGGTTGATGATACCAATACAAGTACGGCGTCTAGGATACGACGTACTTTATAAATTGGGAAACCGACATGCCGTACGCCGTTCTCGAAATGACATATCAAGACCAAGCAGAGATGTACTCATGTGTGTAGCAAGGTACGGCCTATCAAATAGGTAATAAGTGAAAATGCCACGATGTTGCCGTATCTCTCCCCGCTCTCTCTCTCTCCCTTCAATGTTAGTTAATTGCACAGATCGAACGATAATGCTTGCGGATCGCCGTATCTCAAGTCACTCAGAGCCGTCCTGCCATGCGGAGGGAAACGATACGTCTTGTAAGACATCAGAAATATGCAACAGAAGAACGAAGAGCCACCGTGACGTTGCACATATGTCGTAACGCTCGTCATCGAGGCCGGCATGCTATCTTACAAAGGTGAACCCCGTACGAAATTCTTCCTAGGTCAGAGAAGCTGCCACGAAACAAGCCGTCTTCAACACATCCGTGAATATTGGTTATCCCGGGGGAAATAACCTGTCATGGTAAAGAATTTCGACTGGCTTGTGT
Source organism: Sporothrix dimorphospora (assembly GCA_021397985.1). NCBI lineage: Eukaryota > Fungi > Ascomycota > Sordariomycetes > Ophiostomatales > Ophiostomataceae > Sporothrix > Sporothrix dimorphospora. The sequence goes on from WOUA01000045.1 coordinate 87,505, forward strand.
CTTGCTTCGAATTACATGTGGCAATTCGTCGTCGCTTCTGCTGCTTCTCCACTTGATAGAGCGTATCCATTGCTCGTTTCCCGCTCATATTGGAACTTCCTTCGCTTTTTGCAACGGACGAACATGGCCAATACCACAGACCTGCACGGTTACCCAGCTCTTTCAGCTCGTCGGTGACCTGTTTCCGTGGTTGTGATCGAACCTCTTCACCCTTTCTAGCCTAGCATAGCATGTGGCATAGCACCCCAGAAGTCAGAACGAAAAGCGTGGTTACAGACCGCCGCATGTCGCATTATTGTTATTGTACGCGAGCGCGTGGCAGCACCTCATTAATCTTCCCATCTTTTTGTGTGGCTTCATCCCATCTGCTTGGTGGAGAACGCATTGTCTTGTTCGACTAGGATCAGGCTGTCGCCGACCCCAGTCTTTCAATAACACTGCCAATCGTGAATTCGTTCCCCTAGATATTTTGTGAACGAACCCCCTCTACTTGATACAGTCTTCTTGCTTTATTACCACTAATTGGAAAAGAGGTGTGAAATAACGCTTCGGAGGCGCCGATCTACACTCCTCATGCCCTTTTTCCTCTCAGAGGGTCTCGCAGTTCAGTGCTACCATGATCCGCACGGTGAGAAATAGGTCACATTTTACGGAGGATGCGTGCGCGAAGGTGGCAGATCTTTGAAAAGCGGAGGGAAGACAGGGGATCATGTCAGTGTCATGATCATGGGAAATAAACCCTCACAACGAGGTCTATTGAGTGGGGATGGGAGCGAAAACAATGTAACCGCTGAACGCGCCTTCTCTTCCCTATTATTCTCTTTCCAGACCGATATTCCACAACCGGCATAGTCTAACCACGAGGCTTCACCGTGTTGCACTCGTCGTCATTTAATTATGTGCCCTTTGTTTTGCAGCCCCTGGGCATCACAGTTTCACGCGCTTGCAGCGAGCCCTGTCAATAAACAGCTCCATATTACGTGCTGCCTGTGTTTGTCATTCATACGGAGTACTTGCACCCAGGATGAAGCACAATGCATGTAAGATATTACACCAGCCGGAGGTACGCGTCGGTAAGCCCTACGTAATATAATGGGCATCGCAGTCTGTTGCGTATGTCGTCTTGTCCGCCATCGTCTTACAACACGTGGATAGAACCAAGGCGGCGTACACCGAGGGAGAGACAATGAAAAGGGTGGTTGCAAAGAAAGGGAATAAGGAACAGGAGGTCATTGCTGGTAATTGCCTTGTTGACGTGCCTTGTTGAAGCATTGAATCTGACACATAGCAAGAAGCTCCCGTGGTTAAACACCCGCACCACGGTAGCACCTGCCATGTCTGTGTGCATATCGCCGTGCACATGATGCTCTGCCACTGCGACCGCTTTTGGAGGCCATCTGGGTTCCTTCCCTGAACGGCAGCCAGACCGCCTGCGCGCACGCGCGTGCCCTCCATCATCCGTTCCTTCCATTCCGGTTGTAAGGAAGAGAGGTTCGGTTGATCTACCACTTGTCGCTGCCCTGCGCACGGCTCAAAGCGAGCTTAAAACTCATGCAGGCTGAGAGGGGAGGAAAGAAGGGCGAAAGAAGGATACAAAACGGGGCGCATTGAGAGAAACGGCTGACCCGTGCGCTCCCCATCTATGGAATTGTCGGGACTTTACCCCAGTACCAAACTTTTGCGCCGCGCTCATGTCACGGCCGCCTGAAACTGTGCAAAACAGAGGCAAGCAATACGCGCCCTTGATATTTGGCAAGAATATCTTGGAAGAAAAAAAGTAAAAAGTAAACAATTTTTTTTTTTAAAAAAAAAAAAAAAAAAAATTTATTGCCCCTATCACGCTGATGGGATATACGTAACTTCCCCTTGTCTGCTCCTCACAGCTCCCTCACTAAAAAATGAAGAGCCAAGAAAATATAATCAGATGAAAACAAGCAAATATGACATGAACACCAGAAGGCAACGCACAAAGCTAAAGGAGAAAATTAAAAAAGAGAAGAAAAACCGCAACCATAAAAAAGCCCTGCCCCGTTCGTAAAACAGATCCTGCTTCGCCCATCACACTCAAGAATACTATTCCACTACCACGCTATGCAGTTCTAGCGGGCCCCGAGAGGTGACGACTCCCGTGACACGCTCTCAAACTCCAGCGTCCACCGGTCGACCTCCTTAAACTTCTTCGCCGCAGTCTCTAGTTCCTCACCAAAGTAGCGTGTTTTCCGGGCGGAGGTGCCCGGAAGCACCTCGGTGGTCGTCTCATCGCCAAAGGCGTCGTCGGGAAGTGGACTAAACGTACTTTCGTCGGCGTCCACGTCCACGGTTGTGCTGTCTTGGTTCTCCTTGTCAGAGAAGCTGCGCGAACCGTACGTACGCCGCACAGACCGTTTCGATTTCCCTGTAGACGCCTTGGTGGCAGACTCGCGGTTGCCTGCAGCCGCCTTTGATGCGCTGTGTAGTGCTGCAGGAGCGGGCGTGGTTGCCGGTGCGCGCGCTGCGCCCCGTCCCCGACGCCACCCACCACGCCGAGGGCCGTGTGCAAGCTCGTCATCGTCCTCGCTCAAAAGAGCAGACCGCTCCAGCTCAGTGTCACCCTCGTCTCCATCCAAAAAATCAGCGCCGTTACCTCCTCGGCGCCCACGGCGGTGGCGTTGCGGAAGGAGCGCAGCCAAAGCAGCAGTCGTCAGGGGCGCCACGTTTTTCTTTGTTAAGGCAGCGTTGCGTGTGTTCGCTGCCTTGCCCTTGGCTTTCGGTGCGGCTGCGCGGTAATTGGGAGAGTGCGTGAGAGAAGGCGGCGACGAAGTGTCGGACGCATCATCGTCTTCAATGAGGTCTGGGGTCTGGCGCGACAGGGGAACCGTGGGCACAACGTCCACATGATTGACTCTGCCCCGGCGACCAGCGTTGGCCAGACCTTTCAGAGTGGGCCACGTCGGTGGGCTTGCCGAGGATGATCCGCTGCTGAGCGGCGGCGCCATGACCTCATCATCAGGGCCGCCGGGGGTAGTGTACCGACGGCGGTCTGCATCCGACATATGCTGCGAGGACTGGCGTGGCGGCGAAGAGAGCGGGGGTGAAGAAGACATCTCGACAGACTGTAATACACCACTGTCGCGTGGAGGTAGGGATGGTGCCGCGACCGCTTCTACCGCACGCCTCTTAGGCAGCTCGTCCTCGCGCTGGCCTTCCTCGGACTTGCGCTTCGTGGCCGCCCGCGTCCTAGTCCTGGCCATCACCAGCATAGAGGTTGTGTTGCTTGCAGATGACATAGACGAGTCGGCAACGTTTTGGGTCGCCTGGGCTGCTTGAGATACCCGGGAAGCCAGAGAAGCGCGCGAGGCCTGTCCGCCACGACGCACTTTTGCCGCCATCGACGACGACTCCGCGTCCGACGTATATGGTGCCGCATCCATCTCGCTACCCGAGGCTTCATTGTCGCGATCCCGGCTGGTATGACGAGACGTGTCTCTCCGGCGACCCAGGATGCTTGGCTCACGAGCGCGGCGCTTGAATGTGCCGAGATTGAGGGTCGAGCCGAAGCTCGGTGTAGCAGTACCGCCGCGGCTGCTGGGGCGGATGGGGGCGTCGTCCCGGCTGTGGATGCTGGACTGGCGTGGCCGGCCACGACGGAAGAGGCCGACATTAAACGACGAGGATGTGCTGTCGGCAGTGTGCGTGGCATTCGCTGAACCTGCTGCCATTGCGCCAGCTCCCAATGGGGAGGAGTCGAGGCCGTCGAGGCCGTCAAACGCGTCGAGATCGTCATCCAGGTCGCCCAGGTCATAGTCGCCAAAGTTTGTGTCGATATCGGCAAACGTGTCGTCCGTCATGTCGAGGCCCGAAGCATCAGGACCGCGTGTCTGTCTCAGAGCGGTAGCGGCCGTCTTCTCAGCCGCAAGACGCGCCGAAGTCGTGGTTGCCGTCTGGCGGAGCGACGAGCGCCGCTTAAGCTCGCGATCGCTCACGCCGTAGGCGTCGCTGCTCGTGGCGCTGGGCGTCTGCGACGCGGCACCGCTCCGACGCGACCGGCGACGACCATCATTGCTGTTGTCTGACGTTGCTGGTGCCGCCTTATCTGCGGCGATCGTTGTGGCTTTGTCGAGTGCATGCTCGCTGGACTCCTTCGATGCGGCCGACACCACTGCCGCAGTGCGCGTTGACACGGCGCGTGTACGCCTCGGCGGACGAGGCATTGTCTATGTAGTGATGAGAAGGCTCGTGTGTGGGTACGAGTGTGTATGCGTAGCTGTGAATGAGAAAATGAGAATGATAAAACAAACCAAGACAAAAGAGAGACGAGTAGAAAACAAGCTGTTGCCAACTACAGATTGCCGTAGTGATGCATGGGATTAGTGGGCTTGTCACCACGGTGAGGAACGAGAAGACGAGCGAAGAAAAAAAAGAATAAAGATTATGCGACATCCGCCTGCACACCAGGGAAAGAGGGTGGGTGGAAACGCACAACAACGCGAGGCCCGCCGAGAAGGTCGCCTGGGCGCCCTTGCCCGCGACGCGCTTTGACGCGTCTCTCCATGTTGGAAAGCTACCACAGTCCGAGTGCGCACTGTACTACTGTGTATCCCAGTGGGCCGAGAACAACATGCTCTGGAGAACTCGACTTTTGTAATTCTCCCAGTTGCCACGCGCATTTCCATTAATCGCTGATTCTAACAATGGAAATTGATGAATTGTCCGATTTACTCCGTATAGAGGAGAAAATCAATTGGGATGCTGGAAGACCAAGAGCTTCACTTGAACAAGAATGCAACCTTCAACAGCTCCTTGCCATTGTTGTCACCTAAAGACGTGTTTCCTCGGGAATTATGGACGGCTTTTATGGGCTGGGTTTATCAAAGAAGTGTTCTCAAAGAATCAATTCCAGCGCATCTTCTCTCATCGTTGGGCACATGTGCTTCTCTTGTCGTGCCCCGTGGGGGAATTGGCTCGGTCGCTGCGCCGAAATATCCACCATGCTAACAGTAAGCTCTAGCCAATGACGTCAGCCTGCTAGTGTCGGAGTCAACACGAGAGGAGGTCCGTTCCGGGGTAAGGAAGGCACAACCTAGTGTCAGCTGCTTGTTCCATTTCTCCCTGTCTACGCAGCCGAGCAAGCCAGGTGTTCCTTTGTCTCTTTACTTAAGCTCTCCCCATCACTTACCACTTGCCAATTGGGTATTCTACAGCTTCACGCCTACCTTCCGCCAACGTCGCAGTTCCCAACAAACCTTCCGTTCCGTCTTCCTGACCATCAAATATGCTTTCCCCTGCATCCGCATCCGCATTGTGCCGGCCTGCTTTGCTTCCCGCCTCGGCCATCCAGAAAGGCATGGCATCTCCGCTCCGTCTCGGTGTCGGTCTGCAGCCCGCCCTGCTATTTCGACCTCGGCTTCTCCTGCCATCCCGCAGCCTGTGCCTGTCCGCGTTGACGCCCTACACTCACTCCAACAACGGTCATGGCCGCTCTCATAACGACTCTGCTTCGTCCTCTTCTCAGTCCTCACGTATCTGGTACTTGGCCGCTGCTGTGCCGCTTTTGACGGTGTCATCCGACTCGCCCGCACCAGCCGCAGCATCCCGGTCGTCCTCTTCCGGCGCATACGGCCTTCCTGTCAACGCTGAGGTTGTGGGCGAGGTGTCGAAGGGCAGCGTTATAGGTGCGGAGTTTTTACACCCTTTTCTCCTCTCGGTTGTATGTTGAGCTGTACACTAACTTTTTTCTCTCGTCCTTCACAGGCTTCTTGGTCGGTCTCTTCGTGAGTACTTTTTCAAGAACGCTTGTTCTGTTGCTCGGCGCTGCCATTGCCTTTCAGAGTCTGGCGGCTAGGGCCGGAATCGACATTGCACAATACCTCCAGCTGAAGGAGCGCTTCAAATCGTCCCGCATCCTGACATCCTTGGCCGAGCATACTGCATTCAAGCTGGCCTTTGGTATCACATTTGCCATGTCCGCATTCATGTACATTTGAACTTCCAGTTGTGTAGGGGGGGGGACTTAAAAAGGTGTACATATGAATAATAAGAATTTGCCTGATTCATTTTGAATATGATATTGAAACTATGCTGCTGTACTACGCACAGATGACTTGAATTATTCAAGGTTTATTCAAGGATACGAGAAAAATATACATCCAGTTAACATATTATATCACATAAATTAGAACGGCTGTGTCTCCTTCTCCAGCCACGCCAACGCGAGCTCGTCGCCACCGAGCAGGCTCTTTGTCTTCTCCACAATGTACTTGTTGTAGTCGTTTAGCCACTTCTTCTCCCGCTCCGTCAGCAGCGACGTGTCGATCAGTGCTCTGCAGTAGGGGACCATGGTGACGTGCTCGAAGCCGAGGTACGGCTTGTCACCAAACGAGTGTGTCGTCTTGACCTCCTTGATGATGGCCATGTTCTCGATCCGGATACCGTACGACCCATCCTCGTAGTAGCCCGGCTCAATGGAAGTGACATTCCCGGCGCCTAGGGCGACATCTGCATATTGCTTTCTAGTGCCAATGCCGATCGGGCCCTCGTGGACATTTAGGTAAGAACCCACACCATGGCCAGTGCCGTGGCGGTAGTCCAGACCCTCTTGCTACGAGTTTGTTAGCATGGGACAGACACGTGTGTAGCAAGTCTTTGATAGGAGGATGTATTTACCCATAAGAATTGGCGCGCAAAAGCGTCCAGAGCAAAGCCAGTAGTACCCTTGGGGAAGATGGCCATATCCAGCGACATGTTTCCCTTCAGCACAAGTGTATACGCCTTGATCTCAGCGGCGGTTGGGGTGCCAAAGTGCGCCGTGCGCGTCGTATCTGTAGTGCCGTCGAGGTATTGCGCGCCAGAGTCGCAGAGATAGATGGCATTCGGGTCGAGGACGGAGCAGCTTCCCCGCTCAGGCTGGTAGTGGATAACAGCGGCACTGACGAGAGGGCGTCAGCATTAAGCAGTGCAATTAGGGATAGAGGCATAAGAACTCACTTTGGGCCAGTCGACGAGATCGTTGGGAAAGACAAGCCAACGTAGTGCTCTTGGACAGAGCGCAGGGCTTCCAGCTTGTCTGCAGCTACCACCTCATCAAGCTTGACGCCTGTCGTAAGCTGATTCTCGAGCCAGGCCAAGTACTTGATCAAGGCAACACCATCCCGGATGTGGCATTGGCGCATGCCTTCCAGCTCTGTCTCGTTCTTGACAGCCTTTGCATCCCCAATGGGACTCCGCACTTCTTCGACGTAGTCCTCGCCACCCAATGCCAGGACCAGGGCCCACGATGTCCGGTTCGACAGCAGGAACTTCTTAGTCTCTGCGGCTGTCTTGCCGTTGGCCGCAATCTCGCCCAGCTGCTTTGCGTCGGAGAAGATAGCGTTGTACGGCTTAATCGTAACGAAGTTGTCCGAAAGGTACGTCCGGCATGCCTCGCTCAACTTGGTCTTGTCGACATACAGGATGGCCTCGTCAGGCGTGACAATGGCGTACGAGAAAAAGACGGGGTTGTAGGGGATGTCGTTGCCCCGCAGGTTGAACAGCCAGGCGACCTCGTCAAGCAGAGACACGACAAAGCCGGCGGCACTCTTCTTGTCAAGCTCTTTCCGCAGTTCAGCCAGCTTGCTCTTAGTGTCCTTTCCGGCAAATGTCTCCGCCAGCAGAACGACCGGCTCCGTGGGGTGTGCCGGGCGCTCAGCCGCCCAGACGGTGTCGACCAAGTTGGTCAGCACGGCCACGAAATCCTTGCCGCCGCTCTTCTTGATCTTTTCGGCGAGCTTCTTGGCCGTCGAGCTGGCGAGGAGCGTGGGATCAACGCCAACCACCTTGCCGCCTGCTGACTCGGTGGCCGCCCACTCCTGCCAGGTCGGGACATCCTGGATGCCTTGCTTCAGGAGCGTCCAGTTGTTGTCCAGCTGCTTCGCGGCCTGGTTGAAATACCGGCCGTCTGTCGCCAGGACCGCCTTGTCGAACGAGACGACAGCGCAGCCAGCCGAGCCGCTGAAGCCGCTGATGAATTCCCGCCGGCCGTCGCATGGGGCAATGTACTCGGACGAATGTGCGTCTTCGGAGGGGATAACTATATCACACGAGTCACATGGTCAGCGATCAGAAACTCTTCTCCGCGGGTATAGGAGCTGCCACCATTGCTTCATCCCCTCTCTCCCCAGTGTGCACCAACGGAGACGCCATACCATAGATATCAACTTTGTTCTCCACCATGAGCTTGCGCAGCGCCTCAAGGCGAGAGCCAGTATCGACCGTCTCCATTTTGTCGGTAGCGGTAAATTGGCTGTGGCTACTGCGGTGTTGGTGGCCAGCAGTGGACGAGGCGATGATCGAAGATGCCTGATAAGGAGCAAGGGTCCGTCGAGTGTAGGAAGCAGTCGGCTGAGGCTTCGATGTGTGTGAGAGACTGCGTGTGCGCAGGTGGTTCGGCGATTTAGTTGCCGGAAACTGGGGCCGGGGGAAGAAGGTGGTCGGCGTAGCGGCAAACAGGAAGGCACGAGGCACGAGTCGGGAAATGTTGGGGGACGACAGAATCCGCGACCTAGCAACACGTAAAAGGCACATGCGTGCTTTTATCTATCGTCAACCCAAAGGGCAGCGGCAGTTAGGATCAGGCGGGAAACGCAAACGAGGCCGGCGAGATGCTGTGTATTATATCAATGCCCTTTATTCAATGTATACGTGTATGAAACCAAAGAAGGGGAAGGGTAATGCGCAGTGCCGGGTCGTGACTGCCGCCAGACGATACTCTGGAAGGAAAGAGCAAGGAGTGGTTTTGGCGACTTCAATGGTGGAGGGGAGCCAGAAGCCGGCGGAGAGCGGGGCAGGAGCGGGCAGCTGCGAACAGCCACGGCCAGGTCAGGAAGGTGCACGAGACAGTGCTTCCTTGAGATTGTGCTCAAAACGGCAATTAATATGGGGCACATCACTAAACCGCAAAGACACAGCAATCACGTGTAGGTGCTGGATGTCAACCCGAAATGCCGGAGCTTAACGATTACTGCTCTCTTCTCCTCTGTGAGTACATGACCAAGGTGTGCTTTTTTATTTTGTTCTTTGTGTGTATGGAGGTGGATAAACCGTCCCAGAGAATAAACATATCAATGGACTTCCTTCAAGTGAGTGCTCCGTACTCCGTATCTGGAAGGAAACAAACCGTGCCTCTCAAACATATCGACGTATAGATTCCTTCTTATAACCGTTGTTTATTGCGGTCTTTTTTGAGTAGTTCTTTATTACTTTTTCACGTATTTTATTCCTTTTTTCTAGTTGGACCATTTTATGTAAATTTTTTTTTTACAAATGTCATGATGATGTACCACCAAAACAACATAAAATGAATTTCACCATCAGAAAATACCAAACCAACACATCTCACATAAGTGTAAGAATGAAAAAGATTTTAATAACTCTTCCATTGTCAACATACGCAACGCTTCAGTCCGGCTCTTCATCCTTGTCGAGAGCCGTTTACAGTGGGTATCATGTGACCCGCAATCATATTGATGGCTTTGGTGGGGCATTGCACAGCCTAACAAAATCGCAGAATGAGCTGGGCCAAATCAAAAACAAAAACAGGAGGATGCAAGTGGCCAGGCACCTCGCGCATCACCATTTGCAACATACACCCAAGCGGACATAGCACCGGCCATGCTGGTATCACGTTACTGAAAGGGGGGCAGCGTCAGAGGAGACAACACTGTTTTGGGCTGTTTTGAACGGAAACGAGAGGAGAGCGTCTTTTGTGTTTTGCTCTCTTTTTCACGGCCTATCTCTTTCTGGCTTGCTGGGCATTGTCCGACCTCTCACGCTCTCTCGCACAAGCTCCACCTTGCTCTCGTTCCTTTACTCCCCGAAGAGAGGACTTACAATCTCGTGCTTTGCTTGCACGACCCACCGGCACTTGGTAAGAGGATCGACCGTTCTTCGATAGACGGCCGCTTTTTTCCTCATATCACGTCCGGGTCAAGCGCAGATCTTGGACCCCATCTCGCAGCTTGGATTATTTCCTACCTGACCTCAGCAGTCCGACGTTATTGCGGTAGCCTGATCTCTGTCACTCCCAACACCGGCACGAAGGAAAGTCTCTCGCAGCTTCCTACATTCTTCCTCTTCTCTCCCTTTCCCCAAAGCGTCATGACCCAGAACACAATGGAACACCATACCCCGTTGCCGACGTCTATTGGCGAGGTGGAGTCGGTGAGTCTTTGCTCCTTTTTACCCTCGGTCGCCGCTGATTCTTGTTGTTGCACTGTGGATGCGTTGTCGAAAGTTTGGCGGAGCTGCAGTAACAAGAAGGCGTCCTGTTCTACCCGTGGGGCTGTTCTCACGCAACGTACTTGTTACTTTTCAACGTTCCTCGTCTGACCACCTGGTGTAGTTGATTTTCTCGCTGTACGATCCGGGAACCCCTCACACCACCATTGCCACGATACAAGAAACCCTGCAGCGCCTGCAGAAGTCACCAGAAGGATGGCAGCTGGCTCAGACGCTCCTGGACCGTCCGGTCATCACCGCCGCGGGTGACCAGGTCAAGTTCTTTGGGGCCCTGACGATCATCGTCAAGCTCAACACAGAAAGGTGCGTGATGTTCCCATCACACTTCTCACCGACATGGATTTATTGTTTCTCGAAAAGCCTGTCGGTAGTCCCACTAACAAACCTTGTAGCTCATCGTTATCCGATGACGATGCCAGCGAGCTGCTTCAAAACCTGCTCCGCTGGCTGGCCAGCTCTGCCGGTGATCTCGCAGCCGGCTTGTCAACCCAAAAACTGTGGCAGGCCCTTACCACATTTTTCATACATTTCCCAACCCTGTGGCCGAGCTGTGTCAAGAGTTTATTAGTGTGCCTGCGAACAGGCCACAGTGTGACGCACGACGATGTCGACCGCGCACCGGGCGTTGCCGAGATCGTTTCTGGCGTCGACTGGCGTCTGCTGCGTGTTGCTCTCGGATTCACGAATACCCTTGTGACGGATGTCGGCAAGACTGACATGCGGATCCCAAAATTGTATGTTCTTTATGGGAGAAGAGAAAGAGTTATATTTGCCTCGGAGGGCATCTCGGCCAAAAAACTTTGCTGACATTTATGCGTTTGATTTTTCTAGCTCCCTCGTTCATAACCGACTTCTGCAGAATGCTTCAGACGTCGCTGAGCTTATCCATGTTGGGTTGACGTCGACCTCATCAAATTATGTCACTCTGAGAAGAGAGAGCATCCGATCTCTTCAGGTGAGTGAACTTTCATCCGTAACATCGATTACTCAGAAGCATGGTGCTGATGCCCGGGTAGTCGTGGATCCTCTACGCTCAGCGGCTACCGGCCGGCGGTGACGTCCTTGTTGGCCCGCTTAGGAATTTGGTCATCCCTGTCATCGCTTGCCTCCAGGACGAAGAGCTCTATGAAGTGTCTATCGAACTTCTGATCGACATCCTCTCCAACTACTCCAACTTCTTCACTGCCGAACATTACGATGCGATCGCCTTGGTTTTTGAGAGCTCGTGGGGTGCGGAGCGTCTGCAGCAGCTTCTCGGTGGCGATTTCGACTTTGAGCCGCTGCAATACGGTCTTTTGCTGCTGGCATTCGGTGACGCGAGAGTTGAGACACTTATGCAGAGCTCTGACGACCGGTCACGGAAGATACTGGCGTCACTGTCCTCACTCATGAAGGCCAAAGGCCATCCGGTGGCCGATGACCTTGTTTTCGTGCCCGCCCTTGAGTTTTGGGCAACGTTCATTGAGACGATGCTGGACACAATGTACTCCAGCGAAAACAAATACGAGCCCTGGGTCGAATCAGCACTGGCCCTTGTTAAAGAGGTTGTCGGATATTGCTGGGAGAAGATACAATATCCGCCTGTGAAGGAGTTCATGAGCTGGGACTCATCTGACCGTGCAGGCTTTATTGATGCACGGAAAGACGTTGGCGACCTCCTGCAGACGGTTTTCACGGTCGCTGGCCGCGACCTTCTGACAATCTTCACGGATCTCCTCCTTCGTTCGATCTCGGACAAGGCGTGGGCGCAGATCGAGGCGACGGCGTTCTGTCTCGCAGCATTGTCTGACTGTGTGTCTGATGACGAAAGCTACGACAGTATATTGGATAGTATCTTCTCGTCGCCGCTCTTTGGTCTTCTTGCTCTCGGGGAGGAGCAGTTGCCGGTCCGCCTGCGCCAGACGGCCCTGTCTTTAATCGAGCGGTACTCGGAGTACTTTGAGCGCACACCTGCGCACCTACCTGCGGCCCTAAACCTTTTGTTTGAAGCCGTAGCGACACCGACGCTCGCCCTGCAGGCATCCAAGTCAATAGCAACGCTCTGTTCTTCCTGCCGGTCGTTACTCACGTCCGAGGTCAATGCGTTTCTCAACCAATACCAGCTGCTCCACGACAACCCGCAGCTGGACTCCCTCGCTGAAGAGCGGGTGGTCAACGCGATTGCAGCGATCATCCAGGCGACGACTGACGAGAATATGCGGCTACGACTCTCGGAGCAGCTCTTGTCGTTTATCGTGCGGGACGTTGAACTGTGCCTGCGGCTCAGCTCCGACGCCAGTGGCCTGGACAGCAACACGCCACTCATTGCTAAGGCCATCAAGCAGTGCGAGAATCAGCTCAAAGAGGGCCAGCCTGCACCGTCGGCCAGCGAAGTGCTGCTACAGGCCGTGCTGATTCCGCTTCGCTGTCTGTTCGGAATGGCCCGAGGCCTGCAGTCGGCCACTGAAAACCATGTCTTCGACCTGGACAGTGACGACAATGAAACAAGCGCCGCGAAAACACTGGCAGCCGCACAGAACAACCCGCAGCTCCAGTCCCTACAGACCCACGTCATGACAATGATCCTTTCTATCCAGGCCGCATTCCCCAAGAGTAGTGAGGTCATTGATGTCATCTGTAGCATATTCAAGGCTGGCTTTTCCGAGTCGGAGCCCGGCCCGCTGGTGTTCCCTCCGGAGATGGTGACGGAAATGCTTGTGCACCAAAACTCACATACGCCTTATATTGGATCGATTGTGAACACGGCGCACTCGTTTGCGAGCTCACTTGCAAAACACCCGTCAAAAGAGGTGACAAATAAGAGCCTTGGGGCGCTTGTTCCGTGGATCTTCGGCCTCCTCCAGGCGCTTCCAGAACCCGACGCCGACACGGAGCTCACGCAGCGGGGCATTGAATTCATCGACCGCGTCATGCAGAAGAATGCGGTCGCCTTGCTGCGGGTCGAGCCATCGTCCCAGCTGGAGTTCTTTTTCATTTTTACCTTAAAAGTGCTTGATGGCCGTGAACCGCTGCCTAAGGGAGCCTCGGCTGATTTTTGGGTGAGCTCTTCTTTCTTCTTTTCTTTGTTTCTGTTATTTTGTCTTTTATTTTCTTCCATGCTAATCCGTGTCTCGGTAGACAACGTTCCTGACGCTGCGGCTCGATGACTCGTCTCTTAACGCTATCGTGAGCAACGCTATGGAACACCTCGGGCCACTGCTGGCGCAGTCGTTGATCTACAACATCGGTGGGAACGCTTCACGGAGTGAGCTTGACAAGCTGGGCGAGCCACTTAAGAAGATGGTGGTGCAGCACATCCGGGCCAATACGTGGCTGGAGCAGGCGCTCATGAGCCCGGCGTTCCCGAGTGACAGGGTGACGGCTAGCGACAAAAACTTCTTCCTCAAGAAGATCATCAGGTAAGGCGATACAGCTTTGTTCACATGTCCCACGTTCAGGGACAACATTGCTAACGTGGCCCTTTTCTTCTCCTTCGCAGTCTTCGCGGGGCTCGGCAGACAAACAATGTCGTTCGTGAATTTTGGTTGACATGCAGAGGGTCCAACTTTGCATATGCGTCGTGAAGGCAGAGATAAAGTAGTTCTCGACGCATGGTTGTTTATTTCTCGTGGACAATTTCCTTCTTTGTCGATATCCCTCATACCTATGTTACGGATATGATAAAATATGAGTCGATATTAAAAATGAGATAGCGAACCTGATAGAAGATGGGTTGGACGCGTTCGTTTTTATAAATTCAAATCATATCAGTGGAGAATCAAAGGACGGCTCTAGTTGTCCATGTACAAGATTAGATGTTATTATACAAGAGTTAGGTGTCATCTAGATGACATTGCAGGCACCACGCAGCATCACGCATCACAGACCAATGGCCGTCCGCACGGCATCCATCGTCTCTTCACTGTTTTCCCGTGCCTTATTGGCACCGTGCTCGGCGACCCGGTCGAGATATGCGCCGTCATCGCGCTCCAGCACGTCGGCAAACCGCTCACGCACGCCAGTCAAGCGTTGTACCGCGGCATCGGCTAGGCGCGTTTTGAGTACACCCAGGGTCTTGCCTTCCATCTCCGCAGCAAGAATCTGTGCTGCGGCCTCTACGCTGGCGTTGGACGAAGTGGCCGCGCTGTAGGCGCTATTTTTGTCGCCCTCCATCAGCGCCAGAAGCTCTAGAAGATTGGAGACGGTTGGCCGGTTTTCAGGGTCGTAGGACACGGCGTTTGTCGAGTCGGTCTTGGCGCCCATGATCTTGGCGCGGATGGCCTTGGCGTCGTCGGTCAGCAGGATGCGCGAACGTTCATCGGCGTGCGACTTGGACATCTTTTGCGTCGGCTGCTGGAGCGACATGATCCGGCGCGCCGGGGACAGCAGAGTCGTCGGCGGCACGAGCAGCGACTGGCCGTGGACATGGTTGAAGGCCGTGGCACACTCACGCGCAAACTCGAGGTGTTGGCACTGGTCCTCGCCGACGGGGACGTGTGTCGCGCGGTGGACGAGCACATCGGCGGCCATAAGGACTGGATACGAGAAGAGGCCGAGCTTGAGGGCCGCGCGGGCCTTGTCGTCGGCAAACGATGCTTCGTCCTTGAGCTGAAGCTTGCTCTGGTGAGGTGTTAGTATGGTGATGTGGATTCAAGGAAGACAAAAGAGAAGGCTTTGGAGAAACGCTATATGCTACGACATGCCTTCCATTGGGTCATCCGTGACAGATACCCGACTGACGCGGTGCAGCTCAACAGCCACATGAGCTCAGAATGTGCTGGAACGGCCGACTGGTAGAAGAGTACACATCGTTCCGGATCTAGGCCAATGGCCAACAGCGCGGCCAACGTCTCGCGACGTCGCTGGCGCAGGACAGCGCCGCTGCTGCTGCTTGCGGCCTGGACGGACGTCAGCGCATGCAGATCCACAACCGAGTAGTATAGCTGCGTGCTCTTGTCGGCAGCGGTGCCTTCCTGCAGCTGGACCCAGCGCAGCAGCGCGCCCAGGTAATTGCCCAGGTGCGGCACGCCGGTCGGCTGGATGCCGGAGAAGATGACGGCGCCATTTGGCGCATCGGTGGGTAGACCGTTTGCGGAGGGCGGTGGTGACGGCGGTTGCTTTTGTTCTTCTGAGTTCTGTAACATGCGACCATTCGAAAGACAGCGACGGCAAGGACTGCACAGGAGGGGTAATGAGGCCGCAAAGCCGCTGTTTGACTGGCCGTGTCGTGGCCGGCAGACCCGGGTGGCCGAGAGCAGCGGCCGAGCTATCCGCATTGTAAATGGGGGAAGCAGGGAATAAACAGAGGATTGAAAGAATGCGACACGAAGATTATGAAATTCACAAACGAGGGCCGTTGAGGTGTGACTTTCGTAGAGCGCTTTTGAAGTTGGCAGGTGAAGCATCTGGTGATTTTTTTGGCGGGTATAAAATTTTAAGAGACGATTCTGGGCCGCACTGTTTACAAGCCGCCTGCAACAAATAGGCGTTGAGCTGTACCACTTCGACGCCTTGCAACGCCGAAAAAAAATATGCAAAATTGTTCTAGGCTCCTTCTATCTCATATTTTCTAGAACCCTATCATTTTCTGATTCTACTCCTCGTGCATTGGTTCAATGGTAGTCGCTAACATGTAATTTGCTTTTATATAAATGGCGAAGCGTATTTTCTCTACAAGTACAAATGTCCAACCAAAGCGCTTTTTCTTGGCATAACATGACGCTTTTCGGTCCTCTCCTATCGGCCGCCGGCAAACTTCTGGCGTGAAGTGACGAGCTCCTCCTTGATCCGCTGGACCGCATCGGTGTGCGACTCCTTTGTCGCCAGCTCCTCCAGAGCCTTGGCCCGGGCCAGCGTCGTCGGCACCTTGCCCTGTCCAAGATGGGCCCACTGGGGCTCCAGAAGGTCCTTGACGTCGCTGGCCGCAGCATCCATAGCCTTCCCAACGCCTGAAATAGACAGTTAGTATATGGGCGTTAAACGAACGAGGTGAGGAGGAACAACAAAAACATACCCAGCTTCTCATACTCCCACATGTTGGCCTTCATACCGATGCCCGGGTATGCGTGCTTCTGCAGGAACGCCAGCCAGATCTGCACGGTCTCGGGGTTTCCGTCACGGATCTGAACCAGCCGGCGCAGCGTAATACGCTCAAAGTTCTCCTGCGACTTTTTGAAAATGAAACTCGACTTGGGCACTGTCCAGCGCTCGGTGATGCGCGGCAGCGGCACGGGTCCAAACGCCGGCAGGCCAAGGTAGTAGGCAGCGCGTAGGGCAAAGTCGGCAAAGAGCTCGAGACCGCGCTTGCTGTAGGAGCGCAGCTGCAGGTCGGCAGCGGGCACACCGTACTCGCACTCGCGGCGGAGGGGAGCAAGGTAGAGCGCCTGGACGGAGCGGGGGATGCGGGGGTCGTTGGCGGGATCGGTATCAGTCGTCGATGTCGTCAGTCTATAAAGGTGAAAAAGAAAAGTCTGTCAGTCTGGAAGGCCGGGGACAATGAAAGAGGCAAGTCGAAGGCTGCGAGGGGAGACCATACTCGGCATTTTCTGTCTGCTGTGATGGCAATGATGACGCTCTGAAGTGACAACAAAACCGTTGTTAGATTTCCTGACACTCATTTCACTGTAGTACCCCATCTATGGCACCGGGAACACTCACAATGAGCTGTTGAAGCGGTACTGTGCCGGTCGCATTACCTGCTGCCATGCGCATCTTGCGGTCGGCTGAGAAGAAGAGGGCGAGTTAGTAGCGGCGATTGCATTGGGTACGGCTTGCCAAAGGGGCTCAAACCTACCATCTGAACCTGAACGACTCGCCGAAGCGACCGTATTAATGGTGGTGCATTCATCTTTGCTTTGCTGCGTTGTGAGGAGACAATAGGATCAGATCACCTTGGCCTGCTCGATGCGGAACCGGAAAGATTTGACGCTGTCTGCAGATTTTTGGCGCGTTCCTACTCCCGCCCCGTACGACAAAGCTGGCCACACCGTAATCGATACTATATACACTGTGTTACACACTGTACTCATTCTCAACGAACTTTTTACGAGAACATTAAATCGTTGAAGCTCAACCAATCTTGCTATTTTTCGTGGAACTTAATAAAATCGCGTCTGGCGCCTTCATGTTCTCAGCAATAAACTTGTATTCGTTTTCTGTCTATGATAAGAAGTTGGGCATTGCTATGCGAGCGCTCGCCATGTGACGGCGCCTCGTCGGAAGCGTTATTTGCTTCGTTGCAGTGCATGGCCAAATGGAGCTGGCATTTCTGCCGTCTGTTAAAAGCTCTTTGGCTCGCCCGATGTGTTTGTTTAAGCATCTTTCCGTCTTTTGACGGCGCTGTGCTGAAACACCAGTCGGGTACGTGGCTGGGTAAAGGTCGGCCACGGCGCGACCCGTTGGACTGCTCTGGCTTTCGCCGCAGGATTTGTTGTTTGGTCTGGTATTATGCCTCGTGTCGCACACTGTGATCTTCGCAGGTAGGCAAGAAAAGAACAAGAGCAATACAAGCGAGGCAGGGTCGTTGGGTGTTCAAGGCCGGCGGCGGCGACCAGCGACCAGCTTCTTGTAGAATCCTTTCCTGCCGCTAGAGTTCTTCTCCTGGATCTTGTTGTACCGGCGCTTGAACTGCTGGTTGTACTCCTGCGATGCCAGGACCTCTTCGACCATGGTGTTCTTGCGCTCCTTGCGCGTCAGGCGGTCCCGCTCGCCCTTGGCCGTGCCCTCCACGATGGTGCCAAACACGGAGAACTTGGGAATCATGTTCTTGCGGTTGTCTTTGCGGAAGTGCTGCTTCGGGTCGAGAATGCCACGCATGCGCAGGATCTGGAACTCGCGCTTGGCTTCGGGCGTCAAGTCGGTCTTTTGCAGACCAAACCAGTCGGGGCCGGCGTTGTCTGGGTCGTTCTTCAAAAGCAGTTAGTTCCACTGCCCATGACGGAAGACGATAGAACAAAAAAAAGGCAAAAAGGTAGCGTAAGAACAAGAGATCAGAGTAACTATGATAAATATAAAATCATGTGTTTGCAGGGGTTCACCCATAACGGGATCACCCAATGCCTCAATTTTATTGGGATAGTTTTCATCTTTTCGTGGTAGATGTTGTGGAGGTAAAGCAAAAAGTAAAGCAAATCAGCAGCATCATTCAACATACCTTATTTTTCTTCTTCTCGAGCTGGGCGATACGGATGGTCACGTCGTCCGTCTTGCGGGCCGCTACCTCTTTGCTCGCAGCAGCATCTTCGGCCTCCTTCTTGGCCGCTTGGGCGACAGCAACCTGGAATGGCCGGCCGGAGGCTGCCAGCACAGCCGCTGTGTTCTTTTCGGCTAAACGCTCTTCAGCCTCCCGGAAGAGTGCGTCAATCTGACTTTCAGTCAGATCTTGTGTTGTGGTTGCCATGGTTGTACGTGGATGGAACGTGCAGAAACAAGAAAGAAGAGAAGAGAGAGGAGGGAAGAAAGAGCAGAACTCAATACTTTTTTATGGCAGCAATTTTTTCGTAGTCCCTGGAGAAAATTATAGTGGAGAATAAGGATTAGTCACCTTGCGGTTGAGCTCGGGCCATGGGCCACGCCACAGTTCTGAGCCTGTCAGTGGCTGCCTGACAAACAAGGCTCAAAGGCCGCTTCGCACAGTGCACCTGTACTCCGTACACAAATGTTATGCATGGTTGTTGTCAGATGCCTGGCGCTGGTGCGCTGGCACGACAGCACTGCTCCACACCGGCAGGCCGCGGGGCGGGTTGGGCACAGGCGCGACGGCCACCGCAACGAATTACGTCGTAGGCCCACAACGCGGCGGCTGATGCCCAACCAGCCATTCACATTTCACTGACCGCTCTTGTCACAGCAACGAACGCAGAGACAGCAGAGAAAGCAGAGAAAGCAGAGGAAGCAGAGAAAAGACACGCAAACACGCAAACACACATAGTTCCATCCTTTGCGCCTCGCCCTCCCACACACCCGCACCCACGTCCAGCTGTCCCCCCACCCGCAAAATCGTAAACGTTATATACTGGATGTCTCGTTCTTGAATTTCTGGCCCTATTTTCGTTGACTGTCTATTCCTGCCTCACTCACAGCCTCGGGCAAAACAGAAAAGAACGCAAAACGAGCAAGAGATTCGCTGGAGCCTTGTTTCTTTCGTTTGCTATTTTTATATTTATATTTCTCCAATTTCTCTCCTTCCTAGAACAGACGACAAGTCCCGAGAACACGCAAAGCAGTACTCTGGAATAAAATCCAAACAAGGTGCGTCATTTCGTCTTATTCTGCATCGCATTCTGCCCAGTTGCTTTTCGATCCCCAATGCCCCAATCCTGCACAGTGTCGGCGTTCTCCAATCCGTTTCTTCTACTGGCTCGTCTGGTCGTAGCCAACGGCTCACTGGAAATACGGCGTCAGTGTATGTACGCATTAGACACTGGGCGAAAGGGACAGGCCGAACAGAAAGAGCTGAGTGGCTCCATTTGTGGACAGGTCCTGGCCGGGCGAGCAATCAAAACGCACGAAGGCACCCCGGCGAAGAAGGCACGAGCCGGCCACCGAGGGGCGCAAAGTGGCAGTAAGAGAGTGCGCGCTCCAACCAGACCCGGCAAGTGCGCCGTTGCCTTTAACAGTGCGCCGGTAGTCTGGCCCTCTTCCTTCCCCCGTTGCGTTGTTGAAGAAAATAAAAGAATGGAAAGACGAATGGAAAGACGAATGGAAAGAACGACCAGCGACTCCACCGTCGGTTCGTCCAATCCTCGTGCTTGTCCGCGAAGCTCTGCCGTCACTGGCCAATCACCCGACTCCGCCAATTAAGGCCGCGCCGCGGAAGGAGCAAATCAAGAGCCAGCAAAGGGCGCAAAGGCGAAAAACGGGCTCTCTGGTCTGGTCTTTGGTCTGGTCTTTGGTCCCAGTGAAGCGCCCTGGTCAACCCCAGGCTGACCCAGATGGTGGGCGAAACGGGTGGATGAGAAGACCGCTGCACCAACGTGAAGCAAGCCAACAGTCGCCCACCTTTTCTCCTCGCCCGGGCCCTGGCCTTGCCTGGCCTTGTCTGGCTGCCATGACAAGCAGGGAAGGAACCACGAGGCACGGCGACCCGCTAGGCCGGATCGCGAAGTAAACAAAAAAACCCGCGTGCAACCGCTCCTGCCTCCCCCCCTGCATGCGGTGCAGCCAGCCGCCCCTCTTCCCTCCAGGCACGCGGACACTTTCCCCAGCCTTCTCGATGCAGCTGCTGTCTCTCTATTACAAGGCGTGCTATCTTTACGTCTGCTGCGTGCTTTTATTCTTGTTCTTATTCTGTTCTTATTCTTGTTCTTTCTTTTAATGGCCCTACCTTTGCGCAACCCTCGCCGCTGTCTGCTTCGCCTTCCTGCCGCCTAATTGCTAACTCTGCTTTCTCCCGGCAAAGACGACTAACCCGCATATTGAACTCGTCTTTCATTCTTCTGTCGCAACCGGCTGCACGTTGTCGCATTCGGATAATTTTGCTGCTGTCGTTTTTCGAGCGCATTATTGCTCGCCTCTTCGTCGTCGCCCCGTCACTCATCCCGCGGCTCATTCCAAGCAACTAGCCCAGCCACGCGCGCCGGCCAAAACCCCACTACGCGAAGTCCCCCCCCCCCCCCCCCCGCGACCACCGAAAATCGACCTCGAGCTTCTTTCAAGCTTCTTTCAAGCTTCTTTTTTCGTCTTCAACACTGCATCGACCCATTGTCACCGCCGCGCAACCGCCACATTCACATCCTCCGTCTCGCGCATCCTCTCCCCCATTGACTGTCTTCGCGTGCGCAACCGAAATCGCCCGCCATGGACGCCAATAACCAGCCTGCCGCCTCCGCCGCCCCGGGTGCTGCCCAGGGCCAAGCCGGACGTGCGCAGCAAGCAGTCTACGACACAAGCCACGGCGGCCATTACGGTACGTTGCTTGTCGCATGCCCCTCCTTTCTAATCGCCTTGCATGCCATGCCATGCCGCCGCACACCCTCCCCTCTTCGTCCCGTCTCTGCCGACCTCCAACCTGCATGATGCGACCGGATTGCTGACCCTCTGTTTTGCATGTACTATAGGCGCCAGCGCAGCGGTTTGTCTCCCTCCCCAACCTCGCAATGCGTAAGCAGCGCCGGCTGTTGCGGCCGTCGCGGCCGTCGCAGCAGATGCGCCCTTCCCTCCTCCAGCACTGCCGATACTGACTCTGCCTTCTAGCTCTCTCAACAAGGTTACGCGCCGTCGGAGCTTTACACAGGCCCGTGGGCCAATGTGCGTCTACCTTTGCTTCCCGTCTGAACCCATCTCAGGGTCGGTGCTTCCCCAGCTAACGTTTCTTCTTCGAAATTAGGTCCACCAAGGGCTTACGGGGCCGTACAAGGACATTCTCACGACGTACTGGCAGCAGACCATCAACCACTTGGAGAGCGATACACACGACTACAAACTGCACCAGCTGCCGCTCGCCCGCATAAAGAAGGTCATGAAGGCCGACCCCGAAGTCAAGATGATCTCCGCCGAGGCACCCATCCTATTCGCCAAGGGCTGCGATATCTTCATCACCGAGCTGACGATGCGCGCCTGGATCCACGCTGAAGAGAACAAGCGCCGTACCCTCCAGCGCTCGGACATCGCATCGGCGCTCGCCAAGTCCGACATGTTCGACTTCCTCATTGACATTGTGCCCCGCGAAGAAGCTACGAGCCATCCTAAGAGGGGAGGCTCCAACCCGAGCGGTGGTGCCGGTGGCAATGCTGCGTCCGCGAATGCTGCTGCTGCTGCTGCGGCCGCGGCTGCTGCGGCGGCGGTTGCCCAGCAGGGAGTCGCTGGTGGTGCCGGCGCCGGTCAGCAGATACCGGGTGCAAACCACGCGCTGGCCGAGTACGCGTCCATGGGCACGCATCCCCTCGGCGGCGAGGCCGACTACCGGCAACCCGGCATGTACCCCGTGCAGGCTCAAGCAGGTGCTCCGGCCGGCTACGGCCAGGGCCAGGCGCCAATGTACACGGATATGGATCCCAACATGTACAACACTTATTCCATGCCGCCTCCTCAGGTACGTGATGTGATACTGTCCTAAAACTTTGTATGCTTTGGCGTTGGCAAAGGACTAATGAACTAACCGACATCTACAGGGCGGCGCGTAACTGGACAGGGCGGTAAGGCTACCATAAGTTGTCTATTGTCTCTGGCTTTTTTGCTCCTACCGTTTGCTTTTCCCCTCACCGCTCACCCCCATCCCTCATTTTCTTTTATGTTTTATGTTCTTATTCCCTCGTTGATTTTGTGGCTTATGTCTCTGATTTTGTTTCTTGTTCTAAAGTATTCTTTGTATTCTTTGAGGTGGAAATTGGGAAAGTGGAAATATATGTTCTTGGGGTTTTGATTCTAATGCCTCTTTGGTGCATTTTTGCTTTGATTTTATAGTGTATTTGTTGTTGCTCTACTCTCGAGAGTCAGTAATCAAACTTCAGGTTTACTTCCATAAAGCTGTCACGTCACGATCTTCAGCAACTTGTTTTTAGGGTCCCATTTCTGTAGGGACGAGTCATAAATTTAAAAATAGGAGGACAAACTCGCTATAAAAACAGTACATACAACAAAGGTTGTTTAAGCTCCAGCTCCCGAGTACACTAATATGTCATTGATATCATAGCGCCGCAACAGAACGACGAGCTTCACCGCAGACCGAATCTGCTAGAGAAGTTGGCCAAGCCCTGTGCTGCCCGGTTGGGTCCCTCCACAGCATGGGTCACCTTCTCCAGCAGGATCGCTCCGTTCTGGGCGTTCACACGGCCAAACTTCTTGTTCCGCGTGGTAATGTCGTAGAACTCGTCGGCGTTCTCAGCCTGCATCAGGGCGACCGACTGCTGCAGCTCGTCTAGGTTCTGCTCCAGCATGAAGGCGTTGTCAAGGCTACCCACAAACTCGGTGAGATATTCGACATCACGCGCGAGATCGGCGACACCGTTGGGGTTGATGTACCTGACTTCAGGAGCCAAGGGGAGCATCAAAATTCTATCGGCCGCGTGGTTCAGAGCGTCGTAGTAGATGAGCTCCTTGATTTCGCGCGGCAGACTGAGCAGGGTAGAGCTCATAATGTTGGACAGGTACCGGGTGAGCGTCTGGATGTAATTGCTCGGCTCCGTTTGCGGCGTTGGTGCCATCCTAGTAGAGAAAAGGGCCGTGTTAGTGATTGAGGGATGATGGAGGTGCGGTTACTGCAGCTTACCAGTCGTATTCGGCCGTGTCCACAAGATCATCAATCTTGGAGTTTACCAACTCAAAGATGCGCTTCTCGGCTGTCTTCTTGTTGCTGCGGAACTGCTCGGTGGCTGTCAAGCTGACGGGCCCGCCGGCAGACGTCGATGACCGTGCCCGAATCAGCAACTGCTCTAGCTCTTGGCCAGCCGTCTCGAAGTGCTCTAAGTTAATCAAAATCTGCACAATTTGACCGAGGTATTGAGAGCTAAGACGCTCAACAAGAGACTGGCAGATCTTGGCGTTCAAAAGCTCATCCAAGGACTAAAATGTCGGTTAGAAAAGCATTTACGTGTGAATAATCTATCGATGTCGGGAACTTACCTTGCGCAGAGTCTCGTCAATGACGCTGGCATGCTGGAAATGATCGTCGGAGAAAAAGTAGAACTGGTTGAGGAAGTTTCGGATATCGATGCAGCAGAGCGGGTACATCTGAGAGAATGGCAGAACATAGGGGAAGGTTAACTCGGACAGCGGCTTCTCCTGCGTGAACCAGCTGACATTGACAACCTTTTCGTACTCCTCCAGCGTATTGATTGTCATGGGCATGTAGTCGTCAGTCGACACGATCTCTTGGAAATCTTCGCTGAAGCGCCGCTTGAGGAGTTCGGCATACTTGTCAAACAGCCGGAGCAAGAAGTTGTCCAGCATCGTGACGGAGTAGCCCCAGCCCTCCATGGTCTGGATGAACAACGAAATGACGCCCTTGACCTTCAAGAGGACCTCGGCGTTGTTGACGTCGCGGAGCGCCTTTGTGATGAGGTTGATGACTGTCTGGCACATGGAGTCCCATAGCTCGTCCACGTCGACCGTCGACCGGAGCTGTGGCGCCTTACGCATGGTAGCCTTTTCAATAATGGCAAAACCTGCAACGCCCTCGAGCAAACTGCTGAGCGATGAGCCGTCGTCGTCCTCCTCCAGCTTGACCGACGTCGGCATTAGCAAGTCCTTTTGTTGTCGACGTGTTGCTGCGTAGTCGGCACGGAATCGGTCGCTTTGACCTAGTGCGTCATGGATGTGCAGGGCCTCGAACAGCGGCGTAAAGTCGACGCTCACTTCGTCGTTGTCGAGCACGTCAAACTCCTCGCTCTCGTCAAAGACCAGCTCGATGGCCGAGTTGAGCTTGAAATGTTTCAAAAACCCGTTCTGTTCGACGCGCTCCTTCATGCGCGTCCGCCGGATGTCCGTGTGATAAAAGGCGACCTCGCCCAGGAACTGCGACGTTTCGCGCACGCGGTACAGCCAAGTGTTGAGGTCGGTCATGACGGCCTCGGAGATGGTCTTTTGCGACGCGGGAATCGAGCGCTGGATCAAATCGGCCAGCTGGTGCTGCGTTGCGTACTTATTTTGGATGATAGGCACCAGGTGCTCGTTCTGCAGGTCTTCGAGCGACTTGAGCGCGCCATAGTACTTCTTCTTGCGGATCAGTTCGTGTGCGTGGTTGACGGCGTGCAGAATACGCAGCGACTCGCGCAGAGCATCTGCTGCATCGGAGATGTTTTGTCGGACCGCCCGGGTATCGACGAGGTTGCGCTTCTGCTCGGCGAGCTTCTCGGTACTCGCTTGGATGGACTGGTTGAGCTCCAGGATCTCCGCCGTCAGTGCCACGGTGCCTTCGCGGACCTTTTGCAGCTGATTGACCGAGCCCAGAAACTCTTCGTGTTTGGTGAGGCCGATCGTCTCGATCTCGGCTTCGCGGTCATCGACGTATTGCGCCAAGCTTTGCGTTAGGTTAACCGGCCGGCCACCGTTGGTCGTCGCATCGCGTAGGACGGGGATGAGCTGGTCGATGAAGTCGGTGTCGGAGGAGGACAAGATAATCTAGATGGTAGAGGGCGGGAATTAGCATCCAGTAGACAGATACCTCTCTGGATATTCTGCCGAGCTCACATCTTGCACGGCTACGCCGTAGTCATCGTATGCCTGCGGCCGTCTCGGCATCGTCGCATGGATGTGTGCAGCAGGGAATTCTTGGCGCCTGTTTTAGGCCACGCTCGACAGCAGAGTCTATTAGACCATTGATCGTAGGATGCGGCGGGAAAAAAAATGGATGGAGAGAAGAGCAAGTCCGTCTTTCGTGGATGTGTGTCGTTGTCACAAAACAGAAGCTGTTGCATGTCGTGCAATTTCTTGTTGCAGATGCAAGCAAGGCCAGGGACAACAGGCGCGGCCAGGCATGCCACCAATCTAAAACAGCTCCGGAGCTCTCTGTCGCTTCTCCGTCGATGTGGAGTGGGCGGGGAGATTCACGTGACCGACAGTCCACCTTTCACCACACTGGAAAAAACTCACTCCACTTGGTTGGGGAGCGTTTGATGTGGAGGCCAAAACGGAGTCGAGCCCCGTCAAGAGAACGGTTCCAAGGCGGCCAAAAAGCCAGTAAAAAAAGACCAAAAAAAATAAGAACACTTTTTTAAGGAGTGTAAATAAATTGAATTGAACCAGGCCCGAATTGAACGGACAATCTTCGGGAAGCACCATTTTACTGGAATCCGACGCGTTACCATTGCGCCACTGGTCCGTTAACTATGCTCGATTTTCACTATCGTGGCATATGAGCCAGCCACAACCTGTGGCCAAAGCCATCATTTGCGACTGAACACAAAACTGAGAATTGAAATAATTGTAAAGGAACATTACACACTCGCTGCAGTTTTGTCTGTCACTTGATTAACATGAAGGACGTGAAGGTCATAGACGAAGGACATCGTTCGATACCAACAATTCCTTTGTTGGAACATTATTATCATTCAATATTTTTTGGAGCAGAAAAGATCAAGTTTACCTTATTTTTTGACTTATTTTGTTTTTCTCTTTTTCTGTAAAAAACCACTTCCGTTTAACTTCCTCTATTATTTTGCCAAAAGAAGGGAAAAGTAAGGTAGAGAGATATCGGCAACCAACGCACACCAATATTATTCTCTAAAAAAACTACAAGTGGAGTTTTAGCTACATCCGATCATTTGATTACCAAGTCGCCCTGTTCCTGTTCACTGTGGACTGCCGTTTTTCGTGCTGTCTATTTTAATTTTCAATCTTTTCACCATAAGACACGAACAACGTGATCATGGATCCTCAAGTGGTGTACGATATGCCAAAAGAAGGAGACAAAAGATGGAGGGAGACATACCCAGCTGCCATGTAAAGACCTCGACAAACAAGGCTGCCGTTCCATGTTGCCGTACTCGCAACATTAGAGCATGGCCAACGATGTCATCCATCAAAGCACTATGCGGACGAGGAAAACCGTGGTGCTGTGACATATTTCACACGGAGAATATCAGCACTTGTGATGTTTCTCGACGCTCGAATATACTCTCTAAAATGAGGCTATCCCATTCGAATGCAGCATTAGAGCATTAGCCTGGTAGGAAACGTGACAACCTCTTGATGATATGGGATGTCCCTTCATTTGATTAGATATCAACTTGATATTGTTTCCGTGGGGCGTTTCTCAAAAGCTATTTGACCACCCTTCGCTCCTTCCTCGACCACACTTCGTCGCGGCCAGTGCGTGCCTTCCCAAAGCTGTCCAGAACCGGGTCGCTCCTTCTTCCTCTGACCATGATCGCAGCTTCCTCTTGTTAGCTCGACAAGACGCGTTCGCCTCCCCCCTTTTCCTTGCGTGAAAAGGTGTGCCCAAAGGTTTTTTGTTTTGACTTTTCCCACTCTCCAGATTCCTTCTACCTTTTTCTTTCCCTCTTCCCCCTGCAAATTCTTGCTACACGCGCCTTTTTGTTTTTGACGTCCATCATTTTGCACTTGGCCTTTCTTTTTGACTCGCCGGCTGCACCTGTTTGTCATCTTTATTGTATTCTTCCTTTCCCGCCCTGACTCTCGTCGTTTTTCTTTTTGACTTGCGTGTTGCCTTCCTTCTCAAACATCACTTTCTCGTCCAAAGCAGTCTGGTAAGTCAACATCTGCTCGCGCAGCCCAGATACTCCTATCTTCTTGCCTTGTCGGTCATTCTCTACATCAGAAGCTATTGTGTTCTTGATGGCTAATTAAAAAATAGATCTCCTGTTTGCTGCTGGTCCGTCGACCATGTCGCAGTTTCGGGATCACCAGTTCCAGCAATCGTCCCCGGGCTCCGTCTCTGGGGGCGGTGATGCTGGAAATGTTACCGGCACTCCAACCTCCCGCCTCATTGCTTTCTCGCCGAACGCCAACTCGGTAAATTCCGCTTCGAAGCTCATCCAAACACCCGACCGTGAGGATGCCAAGGGCCTCATGGTGTTCTCCCCTACTCACAGTAGCGGCGGCGGCTTTCGGACCACAGGCATGTCTGCGGACAAAGACCCGTTCGTCACGCCTTCATCCAAGTCAAAGATGAAGACAGATCAACAGCTGTCTGCTACAGCGTCTAGCTTCCGTCCGTTCTATGATAGCATGTCTTCGGACGGCTCTGGTGAAAACCAACCCCAAAAGACCGAAGGGCAGGACGTGCACGTCTCACTCCCGGGCCAGATCTCCCACAGCCTGAGCACTGACGTCTTCATGTCGCGCTGCGTCGAGTTTTCGTGCTCGACCCAGCCTGGGCCTGCTGAGATTGATGAGTTCATCGCGGTACGAATTTTAATTCCCTTGAATCTCCAAATGATATCACATTGGCCGTCCGTCTATTCACTGATACTAATCAGCCTCTACAGAGACTTGCGTCGATTGGGAAGCCTGGGCTGGGACACAAGACTGTCTACACCAGAAACGCCCAGGTATACGTTCACTACAACAACATTCGTGACACCATCGTCAGCCACCGAAATGTCCATCTTTGTGGTCCTGGCTGGTCGGCGACTTTCCTGCCCCCTCCTGATTTCATGCAGGTGAGTCGACTTTGCCCCTTCTACAACGCATACTCTTGACATTTTTCGTTCTAACATGTGCCTATAGCTTGCTATGCCTGGTGATATGTTTGCTGCCGCCAATGAGGGACAGCTGGACATGCTCGCCGTCCTTCTCCACAATGCTCCTATGGAACTGTCCCAAGTCGAACCTCATGTATTCAAGCTGCTTCAAGCCGAGGGAGACCTGTTTGCCTTCCAGAAGGACCCTCGGTCGGAAGAGGGGGCTCTCAAAGCGATCATTGAATACGCTGATGCTGCTCTCGCCATGAATGTGGCATCGAAATTGAATGGTGTCATGATCGACGTAAGTGTGAGCTGTCCTAGAATTTAGCACTTAAGAACCAAGAGTCGAATTTGTTCCGTGGATTGATGCTAATCAGTGTTTTTACACAAATAGGGACTCCATATCCGACTGAGCTTTTATCAGCCCGATGGACACACTGGAAGAGCTGCGCCTCCCAACGACGGTGTTACCACGCCGATGCCTACCCCGGGTCGGTACCCACCCCCGGACAACAACACTGCAGGATTTCAGGGCCAGCAAGCCATGCAGTCCCAGAAGATGGCGATACAGCATGGTCCCAACTCCATGGTTCCAGCCAGACATCAGCCAACCCCACCATCATCAGGTATTGGAGGGCCGCCTCAGCAACAGCAGCAGCAGGTTGCTCTCGTTCCCATGGTGGTGCGTAACCCATACGCCCCAGGTGGTCCGTTCATCCTAGATCCATACAACGGTCCGGGCTCAGGAATGGGATCCATGGGAACCTTGGGACAGATGGGGTCAATGGGACCGATGGGCACAATAGGTGCCATTGGAGGTATGGCAGGGATGGGGGCAATGGCGGGTGCTCCCATTGTCTTTCCTCAGGGAACGCCCATGTCAACTATTGTTGGCCACCAAGGCTATGACGGAGGACAGAGACTTGGTGTGGGTCGTTATGGTAACCGTCGTGGCGCAATGCGCATGGATAGGTCGATGCAGTTTGGTCCCAACGGCCATCATAACCAAGTGGATGTCAAGCGTATTCGCGATGGTGTTGATGTGCGGACGACGGTAAGTTAGCACAGACGTGGCCATTTCCCCAGTGAATACTTGAGCTGATCGAAATCTAGATTATGCTCCGAAACATTCCCAATAAGGTCGACCAGCGGATGTTGAAAGCAATCATCGATGAGTCGAGCTGGGGCAAGTACGACTTCATGTACTTGCGAATTGATTTCGCAAACGATTGCAAGTAAGTTCTGACATTTGATACCCTTTCCATTTTTGGCATCTTTCATAGTTTCATTCTTCTAACAAATACTTTAGTGTCGGATACGCGTTCATCAATTTTGCAGATGTAAGTCACCTGTCGTTCATCGTCATGAGTGTATTTGAGCTCATGCTAACAAAAACAGCCCCTAGATATCATCGACGTACGTGAATGGCGTGCAACCACCCCAGAAATCTTTCTCCGAAGCAGTGTCTTTCTGTCTTTTATTCTTGATTTCTTTCTTGCTAACCGATCGTATAGTTTGCCAATGCGAGGGACAACCAGCGCTGGTGAGTACGAGTTAATTTCGATGACGCCTCCGACATCTGACTAACAATGATGCAGGAATTGTTTCCGAAGCGACAAGATCGCTGAAATCTCCTATGCCAGTGAGAAAATCCTGAAAGGAAACGCCTGAGTGCTTTGTCTACCGAGGAACTTCACTAATATTTTACAGCAATCCAAGGCAGAGACTGCCTCGTGCAGAAGTTTCGAAACAGCTCCGTGATGCTCGAGTCGCCGCACTACCGCCCCAAGGTACGATCCTCTAAAAAACAAAGAAGGCATGGAAGGAAATTGAGTTTATCTAACTATAATGTGTGTAGCTTTACTACACCGTTGGTGGAACCAACCCCGAGCTTGCTGGTCGCGAGGAGGAGTTTCCCGGACCGGACAACCCGTCCAAGATGAAGCGGAGCTGCGAGAACGCAGAACACGTTGGTCAGTAGCATACATCTCACCATATTACGTCCATGTTGACTAACCAGTTTTGATACAGGTCTATTCACGCCCCATCTCAGCCAGTACTACCGTGACGAACAGCGTCGCCGCCGCTCTCAGTTCGACCGTGGTACTAGAATGGCGGCCCTTGAGGAGTTCGACTACGACACGAGCCTCCAGCGCATGTACCTCCCTCATTAAATGGCGACGGGGCATTCGGTGTTGTCATTATTGGCATCTTGAACCAAAATAATTGGTTTCGTTGTTGAGAATGAACAGCAAACGGTATCAGTATCACCATCATGCGACCAAATTTGTCTTGCTTGCCGATGTTTTTGCAATTTCTGTTTCCAAATGTCTCTCCCTCTCTCTCTCTTTCTACATTTCATCTTTTATTTTTGCCATTTGTTTGTTCACGTATGTCTCCTTTGCAAAGGCCGTATTAAGGCTTAACTAATAATACTAGTTCTGGAGGTGGCATGGAAGCAAAATTTTGTTGCCCTGACGTATCTCAAGTGAGGTGTGTTTGGAAAACGAATGTGTGGATTGCCCGTCTTCGTATGCAAGGGGAAAACTGTTTGCTATTTACTGTTTTCTTTGCTTTTTCTGTTGCAAAATCGTTTCACGTGGCTTTTTTCTATTTTCGTTCGCCACCCACAATAGTTTCGGCAATAATAAGGAGCAAGCCAAAGGATGAGGTTGGAACAGGGCCATCTTGTTAGGATGGGTGGGTGGTATCTTGTGAGGCCACTAATCTGGCGGCAGTTGATGATATTCATATACAAGTGTGTATGCGAGATGGGAGTATGTGGTCTTGTTGAAGCACACTCGGTGCCAAATTTGCTTTGTTTTGTTTTCTTTTCATATCTTTGACAAAGACAATGATGGTGGACTGATACCGACCGTCTGTGTCCATTTTCTTTCTTTTTTTATGTCAATTTCCCTCAGCTTCTCTTTGGAGGCTTTCAATTAGTTTATTAGTGCACCAAGTCAGGCAATTCAAACAAACAGACCCAATCCTCAACACTGAAGTGAAGTCAAACAAAATAAAGAAAGTCAAGCTTATAATCAATTCATTACTTAAGCAACGCTCATTTTAACTATCATTAATGTACTGCAGCACAATTCGTAAACTAAAACATAGAAAACAAGGCTATTACATTCATTATGTACAGGGTTTAATTCTGCATGATTCACTCAATTAGAATTGTGCCCTGGGAGTGACGGTAGGTGCTTACGGCTCAGTGGGAGCTCTTGAGGTTGAGCCGCAGAAGCAGCGGCGCCAGGGAGAAAGGAGGTGGTTATGGACGATGATGACATGTCATCTCCTGTGATATTGGTTTTGGTAGGCGTTGCAGCAGTCGGCGTGAACAGACTGAGGTTGTCGTCGCCGCCTATTCTGCTGCTCCCGTCGGGATGCAGTGGTGTGGCTTCTGACAGAATGGTCTCGTCGTCGAGGTCTTCGCTGCTTTCCTCTCCTTCTTCCAGTTGGTCGGCGGCCTCCTCAATGTCACTTAGACGAAGGGATGCAGGTGGTGTTAGGGGCTTGGGTGCAGCGAGCACCGGGCCCTGACCCCTTTCCCGCACGCCCTGGTGCTTCTGATCGTCAACATCCAGCAGGCTGTCCTGGCTCTCGAAGGAGGACATTGGCTCCGGTGATGCGGGAGATCCTGGAGAGGTAGGAGACGTCGGTGTTGTCGGTGTAAGTGGTAGAACCTTGTTCTTGTTGACGGGAGCCGGAATTGCACTGGCACCGCCATTCACAGGCACAGACTGCGCCCGTAGGCTGCTTGGCGAAGGCGGGGATGCGGCCGAATATGCTGACAAGGGGTAGGCCGCGGCGTAGACGGAGTAGGCTGCGTAGGGGTTGCGTAGGTTGTTACGGAGCGACCTCAGGTTTGAGCGGAGGCCGACAGAAGACGACGCCGACGGAGGGGAAGAGGGAGACGGCAACATAGCCGAGCCAGCCGGTAGGTACCCAGCCGCTGCAGCCATGGCAGCAGCGGTGGCGGCGTTGACGTCGAGAGGCACCGACGTAGAACCACCGGAAAGCAGACCCCGCGAGAAGATGACGAGAGCGAGGCAGCACAGCAAAAGCACAGACTGCAGGATGGCCATGCGCTTCTGGAATACTACCTCATCGGCAAGCACGTTGAGGCGGTCGCTCAGCGCGACAGTCTCGCGCTGGTTCTGCTCACGCTGGGTCTCGAGCGCAATGACAGTCGACTGCCAGATTTGGTCGTACTGCTGGCGCATGGTGCGCAGCTCGGACAGAACGGTATTGTTGAGCGTGTCCAAAAAGGAGTCAACACGTGTAATCTGCTTGCGCTCCATCTTACGCAGGGCGTCTTGCAGGAAGCGCGACTGGTCCTCGATGTACTGTAACGACAGAGACGTGTTGGACTCGAGCAGCTGCAGGCGCTTCGTGATGGACTTAAAGAAGCTCTCTTGGATGATAGGCGGTGGCGGCGGAGACGGAGCCCCTCCTGCTGTTACACCATTGTTGTTACCGCCTGACGCACTTGAACCAGAGCCCTGGCCGCCCCCAGGTGTGGCGCCCGGGTTTGACCCCGATCCGCCTGTCGATCCAGACGGGCTGCCGCCTGACTGCGCTGAGCTTCCAGAACCACCCGCTCCACTTGATGCCGCTCTGTTCTTAGAATTCGACATCTGCACGGTCGTGGTGGGTGGCGACTGCTGGTTTCCTGGCGTACCAGGAGCGGCGGCCGCTTTGGCAGCGGATCCAGATTTTTGCTTGACCGGTGGTGCTGCCGCTTCTTGCTCTAGGATCTTAGCCGCAGTAGCAGATGGGCTCGCAGGCAAGTCTGGTGATTGTGAGGGTTGGGACGCATCGGGTGAGGATGATGCCGCAGAGGGGGATGAAGATGATGAGGAACCGGAGGCCGATTTCGGGGGGATATCCTTCGCATCTCTCCGAGTATGTGTGGGCGCTGAGGTATTTTCTGAATGAGAAGATGAAGACGCAGCAGACCCAGGGGAAGATTGAGAAGCCTGTGGAGAGGGCTTGCCACTATCTTCTGCCTTTGTTTCTACCAGTGCCGAGCCTTGGCTTTGCTGCGATGGCTCGGGTTTGGAAGAGTCATCAGCATTTGCCATTGAGTCATTCATGTAGCTGGCAGGAGCTGCCGATGGTGAGCAGATTGCGTCTGCGGTAAACAGCTTCAGGTACGCCGCAATGGGATCCCACGGTGTGTAGCCGGCTGGGTCGCATGCGACTGCGTCAGCCACAAACTTTGTTGCATTGTCATCGACAATAGGCGGTGCCTCCGATGCTGCATCTGCTTCTACTTGTGCCTGCTCTTCTTCTTGTTGCTGCTGCTCAGCCTGTTGTTGTTCGTGCTGGTGCTGGTGGTGCTGTTCGTATTGCTCCTGGTGCTCGAGTTCCTCGTCATCTTCACCATCGCGGCCGTTCTCGCTGTCTTTCCAAGAGTCTAGCATGCGTGTTCCATGCACGCGTAGGAGAGAGAGTGGGCAGTAGTACTCGCTACCGTAGTGCGACAAAAAGTCGATACGGATGTACTTAGCCCAGATCTGCGGGTGCTCGATCAAAAACGGCTGGATGTCGCGCGAGTTGCGTGCCTCGTACTCGCCCAGCGCCCGCCAGCGGTCGGCTTTGACAGGGTAGCGATCGCTGACGCTGACACGGAACCGGCGAACCATGCTGGAGAAGAACTCAAAGTTGGCCAGCACAACGGTGTCGACGAGAATGTCGTCGCTCAGCTCGACAATGACGTGCTTGTCGCGCGTGCGGCATTCGAGCAGCATATACGAGTCCTTATTCTCGACGAGGATGGCCTTGGCGTTCTTGACGCCCTTATTCGCCTTGAGGACGGTGGCGCCGGCATCAAACGAGGCAAAGGAAAACCGCTCTTTGCCTGTCTTGCCCGCATCCTTACTGCGGTAGTACTGGGTGGCGCCATCGGCGTAGACCACGGCCTCATCGTGTGCACCAGAGCTACCACCGCCCGAAGCTGCGTTGCCGCTATCCGCAGCGGAACCGTCCTGTCGATAGCCTCCCCCACCACCCTCGTGGTAATGACCAGGGGTTTGGGCAGACGCCGAGCCCGCCATTTCCGATACCTTCTCATTGAGGACGTCAAAGTCGAGTGCGATCTCGCCGTCGTCGCCAATGCTGTCAATGTTGATATCACCGCCAGCGCCGTGTGTATGCTGTCCTGCATGGTGCTGTTGTTGTTGCTGCCGGCGCCGGGCCTGCAGTTCTGCCGGATCCTGTCCGGCCTTTTTGAGTTGAAGAACCTTCCATTCCTCAAACGACATAAACGACCCCGTGTCCAGGTCTTCCTGGCTTTCGTCGGCGGCCTTCTCTTTCTTCTTCTCTTTCTCAGCCTCCTTCACTTCCCCTTCGTGGGTGGCTTCTGCAGCTGCTGCCGTTTCGGATGGCGCCGTCTCCGTATGCCCGCTAGACCCACTTGCAGTGCCCATTTCTGCTGTTGTGGCGGTTGCATTGGCGCTCGACCAGCTTGTTCGCAGACACTGCTGCGGAAGTGTGTGTGTAATATAGTTTATTGTTTTCGACTGGCATGTTTCGGTATCAAACGAGCTCGGTATGGACGAGGAAGATGCGGTGTAGGATAAGCTCGTCGGTGAAGAAGATGAGGAGGAGAGCGTCACGGTGACGGAAGTGGAGGAGGTAGAGGACGAGGTCGAGGTCGAGGAAGACGAGCCAATGGATGACGCAATTGCTGCGGCCGCATCTGAGGCCACAGAAGCTGCTGTCGCCGCTGACGCTGCTGCATCGGGGACGACTGTGGTCATCGCTGACGTCTGTGATGTGTCGGTCGCTTCTGCCGGGACCGGCTGCCCGAAGCCAAGCAGACCTACGGCAGCCGCCGAGACGTAGAGCATAAAGCCCCGTGGCATCTTCTCTGTCGTATTCCTTGTTGTGCTATGTCGCACGATGTTGTATCGTCGCTACCTCGTGAGAAAGTCGGTGTCGTCGTCTATCCATGGCTCGGCGCAACGGCGGCCAGGTAGTGTCGCATGGTGGGAGACCGCAGGCGATATGAGCGGTAGGGAAAACAAGTCGGCCGGTGCGATGTTGTTTCCCGGAGTTGTTGGCTCGTTATGGGGGGACTATCGTGACGTGGTTGCGTGGTCGTCGTTGGATCTAAGGGTCGTCGAAAAGAAAGAAGACAAAAGGAAGGATCAAGATTGGCCAGGGTCAAGAGAGTGGCTAGGACTGTGGAGATAGTAGGCTTTTGACCATCTGTTATGGAATTTTAGTGGCGGTTGCTCTTTCTGCTATTTTAGGCCGTTTCGGGGCCGGTAAGCAAAAACTGGCCGTAGGCCGAGCCGTGCTGTAATTAATAGGGGGCTTGGCTGGGCTGGTCTCGGCCTGTCCAACCGCCTGCGGGAGCCCTAGTTTAGTGGTCGGCTCCCACGTTATGGTTGCTCCTTCCCTTTTGTTAACGCGCTGTAATTAAGTCTCTAGTAGTCCGTATAGCCAGGCGCTTGCGAGCGACACGATGCACCCATCACCATAGAACATGGCAGAAGAACTGCAATATTCGGGCAATATTTGCACTGCAAAGGCTGGGGGTCATAGCTAAGTCTAAATTGCTTGATATTAAGGTCATGCAAATATCTAATGTATAGCACGGCCAGGTTTATGACTACATTAAGAAAAAAAGACCTTGTTAGCCTTGCATATGGCGCACAGAGCGCAGGAGGAACACGAAAAATGAGACAAAAAGGACAGACAGGGGAACCACACGAATGAAAGAGCAAGAGGAAATAGAGAGAGAAAGAGCAAAGGGGAAATAGATGGCAGAAAGAAAATGACGACACGACGCAGCCCAGAATGCTGTGCTCCCCCAAAATGCATGCCCAGTCCCGGCGCTAGATAGGCAAACGAGAACCCGTAAACTCCAGAAATGCAGAAAAAGAGAAAGAAATATGCCAAAATATATAGACAGGATCAGATGAGAAAAAGAAAAATGAGCTCGAGAGAGCGGCCTGTATCAGGTGTGGCTTTCGTGCGCTTCGAGGTCGCGAACATACTTCACGAATGTCTTCTTATGGGCCTATGGAAGAGAGCGGTTAGACATGGAAGGACAAGAGAGAGCGATGAACATAGAGGTATATACGCACCATGCCAGCATAGCGGCCGTCGCGAAGAACACAAATGTACCGTAGACCTAGCTTGACGAAGCATTCGTAGACAAGGTCCATCGGAGACCGAATGTCCAGGGCGACGGGGGCCTAAAATGTGGACACGGGTTAGTACGGAGTTGGCATAATCTTGTGGCACGATACTGGGACAATTTCTCACCGGATCAATGTATGGTGTGAAATCGGTCGGATCGATTCCTTGGTCGTTGTCGTCGGAGTCGTCGATACTCGGGACGGAAGCCATCAGACAGAAGCTGGACGCCTCGTCACGCAGGTTATCGAGAGCAAACTCAAGGTCGGGTGCCGGAATCAGTCCCACGAGAATGTCGTGCCGCACAATCGGAAGTCCTCCATCCAGTTCCCCCGCGCGGTGAAGGCTCTCCAGCTTTTGGCGAAGTACAGTGGCCTTGACTAGTGGCGACGACGAGATGTCGATGATGCGGTTCCGGCGGACACGGGGCACAATGTCGGCCAGATCCGAGGTGAAGACGGGCTTGTGCTTGTTGTTCAGGAAGGGATACGAGTTCATCTCCGTGAGTAGGTCGTAGATGGACAGAGGCTCAATAGCATCGGCAGTCCATTTGGCGACCAGAATGGCCAGCGAGAATGGCAAAACGTAGTCGAGGCTGCCCGTGATTTCGAAAAGGATGACTGCCAGTGTCACGGAAAGCCGGGTGACGCCACACATCGTAGCTCCGGCGGCAATCAGTCCGTAGACGCCGGGTTGGATGCACGTAGCCTCGCCGACAGTAGGGCACGTGCCCCAGACCGACCATGTCGGGAAACTGAGGACCACCCACTGCACGACATGGCCCACCATGCGGCCCATGAGACCGCCGACGACCATGGACGGGACGTAGATACCGGCCGGCACTTTCTAGAGTGGGTTAGCGGTTGTTCATACGGAAGTTAGAAGAAAGGGCATGGTGAGACTTACGATGCCAAAGGTAACAATCGTCAGAACACCTTTGATAAAGAAGGCGCCAAACAGCTTGAGCAAAATCGGTGGGATGTCGTTCACCTCAGAAGGGCAGATGCCAAGGTTTTGAAGGTTGTTATCCGTGACGTCACAGGGCGCGGCCAGGTTGTAAAGCAGCTCAGCAACGGGCAGCTTCGTCAGGTCGCTCCAGTAGCCGACGAGGCCAGTCAAAAGTGCAACAAGCACTACCTCCAGGAGAGGGTGTTTCTTGATCAAGGAAATGCCACGGAAAGACCTGGCCCAAAGGCGCGATGCCTTGATGAACATGGCGCCAGCCACGCCACCAAGAACACCGACAGCCACAAAACTTCCCAGCTCAAAGTATTCCCAATCGACAGGGTATTGCACCTGGAACATGACAATCTTGTTCGTGCCGTATGGGTTCAGAAACTTGAGCGTTAGGGCGGCCGTAATGCAGCAGAAAAAGGTGCGGAAAAGCGTTTTGGCAGGGAAGAAGTAAGCCACTTCCTCGAGACAGAACAGGACACCTCCGAGCGGTGCGCCGAAGGCGACAGCCACACCGGCGGCGGCAGCAGCGGACAGCACCTCTCGCCGTTTCGCATCGTTCCGGTCATACTTTGTGAACAGGCGGCAAGCAATGTTGCCGACGCATGTCGCAATATGGACATAGGGACCTTCCTTGCCGAGACTGAGACCAGAGGCCACACTGAGCACCAAGCCAATCGACTTGATTACAAGGGTCTTGAAACCAAGGAATCCGTGCAGCACGAAACCGCTTAGGATCACCCGCACTTCAGCGACACCACTGCCGGCAGCGGAGAAGTACACCATGGGGGGTGAGGACTGGGCCGTCTTGTTCTCCGGGGGGGGAGGGGTGCTGCCGGAGCTGTTACCACCGTTGGCATCGTCAATACCGCCGTAGCGCCGGCGGCGCGAGCTGCCACCAGCACCGTTGTCTCTATCGTCCGCAGCATCGTCCTCGGGACCGGTAGAGACTGGCTCTGCGGCCAGGTTTTCATCGAGCGTAGATAGCCGGAATGCCGAGGGCACAACTGTCTTTGTCGTCAAGGTGAGGAGGCAGGCGGCCGTGGCGAAGAAGATGACACCGAGTATGTATGCTCCGTATTCCACCCACATCTCACCGGAACCCTTAGCGCCGAGGACCTCCGCCCACTCGCGCCAGTCGGTACAATGCCCGTTAGGACAGCATTGCTGGAAATGTTAGCCTACCGGTCTCGCACACGAGCGAGCTCCGAGACACCAATGTTGTAAAGACACTCACCTTCTCTGTCATGTACCACCCCAGCGTACAGTAACCGTACTTGTAGTCGAAAGCTACCGCCTCAGACACATCGATAGCATAGGCCAGCACTGCAACCACAAACCCGACCAACGCCGAAAGCACCCAGCCTTGTGCGCCGTCAAAGAGGACATACACACGACCCCAAAAGTCTTTGCGGTTGCGCAGCGCCTTGACCCGGTACGCATCTAGTATGCTATCGTGAACCCAGTCGGTGGATGTAAACTGATCGTACCATACCCGTTCGTCGGGTGCGATGGAGGCCTTGGATTCCGCCATCGACTCCTGCCGGTCGGACAGCACGCTGATTAGGCGCTGGCTCCAAGACCCTGCCCGGCTGTGGTGCCGCGTGGCGGTTCCGGCATAGCTGTGCGACCGGTTGAGATTCGGCTGTCGTGATGTGCGCGACCGTTGGCTCTGCAAGAGGCCCGTCCGTTCGTCCGGTGGTTCGTCGGCCGTGATGGAGCCTCGTCGGCTTAAGCGGTGATGTCGAGAGAGGGAGGGCGAGGGAGGACCAGACGATAAATGGCTGGAGCTCCCATGAGCGGGCGTCGAGCCGAACGCAGCTTCGACCATGGTGGCTGAGCGAGGAGGGGAGGGGGGAGGGGGGAGGGGTTGTCGAGGAGGAAAGATGCAGCTTAGCTGTTTAGAAAGACCAGAAGAGATATGCCTGAGAAAGAACTGGTCGAGAGCGGCTAATATAGAATGTCGGGATATAAGGCGGCTGCGCCTATGGCGTCAGAGAACGGCTGCATGCACAGCAGATGTACGTTAAAGAGAGGAAGGGGGCGAGTGCGGTAGATCAAGCGAGGGTCGTACCCGGTTGAGGTTGAGGTCGTGGACGTTCTAGCAGTTTGATGATCTGCCAGCAGAAATGTATGCTTGTTTTCTTCGTGTTGAGTTTTCGTATCGGGCGACCCGTCTCTAATAAGAACGGAGCGTGTGGGGGAGGCACAATGATGCGGCCACGTGAGAAATCAACAAATGCGAGTCTGAGGCCGGACGAATGCAAGCCACGAATGCAGCGACAGCGCCGATCACAGGGTATTGTTTCTCGCCTCGCTGGGATTTTCGCGTGGATTCCAGAGGGCAATATGACCTCGTAACGCCTCGCCTTGAGTCAAAGACACCGGCAACCACGATGCGACAAAGGAATGCAGGTAGCGCCAGTCGAGATGCGTTGGTCGAAATTCGTTGGTCGAGGCTTGCACAACGCAGCCGGGACAGACGTGGCTGGTGTTTGAAGGAAGATGCGAATAACAAAGACACAGGGGGAAACAGAAAGGTTGGAGAGCATTTGGGCAGGAGTGGACGGGACAACAGGGTTCTGAAGTGGAGCCGGAAGCGGAGTCTTGATGGCGCCAGGCACCCGTTCAATGCTCTCAAAATCGGATGTCACAACGGGAAGCTGCGAAGGACTTTAGATGTATTACGTCGTATGACGAGTTGCAGAGCATCGGACAGGCAGGTGCTATCGTGCAGAAAAACAAAGGGTCTCGAGGATCAAAAGGGCAACTACGACTGGCCATGGCTGGTATCTTACCATTCGTACTCCATAGTTGCCGCTTGTCATCCTGAACGCAGCCCGCTCAGTGGTACGCGGTTGGTTCTGCGCACTGTTAGGTGTGTGCCCTGGGCGGATGCGCTAATCATGCGCAAGCCGAGGAATTTGTGGGG
Source organism: Sporothrix dimorphospora (assembly GCA_021397985.1). Classification (NCBI taxonomy): domain Eukaryota; kingdom Fungi; phylum Ascomycota; class Sordariomycetes; order Ophiostomatales; family Ophiostomataceae; genus Sporothrix; species Sporothrix dimorphospora. Next base: position 127,861 of record WOUA01000045.1, read on the forward strand.
AAGTCAGCGCTTAGGCTGCTTGTTGCAGCCGACTGCAGCAGCCTGCTCGTGTCATTTTGCCCCTGTGACGTTCGCGTCACTGGTATGGCTGCACGCCACCAGAAGCTAAACGGCAGATGCAAAGCAAATCCAACCAGGCAAGGCTGTGCCAAACCCACCAACACGCACCCCGTGCTACTTCAAGGCTGTCTCAGGCGCAAGTGGTGGTGTGCTGAACGACGAGCAGCGCGATGATGCCGTGCGAAAATCCACCAAACACACTGTATCTCAACACAAGACCTTCACTTCTGCAGTTCCAGTGCCTTCAGCGCCTCCAGCGATCTTCGGCGACAAGGCTGCCTGCTTTGCAGAGCCTTTCGAAAGGGACTTTGGGTTCCAAGCGGACGCATTGAGAGCAACACCGGTGCGAGCCGATGGCAACATCACCGAGGCATGAGAGGCGGGAGGGCCGAACAGGGCCCTCGCTGGCCACGATCAGTGCGGACGATATTGACGAGAAGGATCGCCGGAGTCGCCACCATGAGCTTCGCGGCCGTCACAGGCACCGCAGCCATCGGGAAGACTACGAGCGTCACAGGCATGGGCATCGTGAACGAGAGAAGAGCGACCATGACCGAGACTATGACCGGCATCATGACAAGAAATCTCGCTATGACCGGCCTCAAAGGGCGCGAGATGATAGGGATAAGCACCCAGGTCGCCATAGCCATCGCAGCGACCGTGGAGAGCGGCAACATCGAGAATATCAAGAATATCGAGAACATCGAGGGCACAGAGAGCACAGAGACGAACGCCCTTCCCATGACGAAAAGCACTCTCATCACCGTATTAAGGACAGAGACGCCGAAAAGGCAAGCGGTCACCGCCACCGGAGTCATGAAAGTTCCCGGCGCGACAAACAGCGCGACCATCATGACACACAGATGGTTCTTTTCCATGCGGCCGACCAGAATCAACGAGACAAACACAAAGACATGTACCGAGAAGCTATGGGAGACAGCGATGAAGCCCTGTTTACGCTCGACACACGTGGTGATTCTCTCATATGGCAGTTTGGATCCAACGACTCGCGCCGTGTGCCATCTTACGACCGTTACAGGCGTGGCCGCATTGTCCTAGGCACGCGGGAAAAGTTCACCTTTAGTCAAGAGGGCTCAAAGGTTTTGTTTGGTATCGAAACGTCACATGTCAGCGGCGGGTCCGTCTTCCGTGACAAGAACAATCCCCTGTTGCGTCGTGTGCTACGGGGACCGGCCAAGCAAAGGCCGGCCGCGTCCACCAATACCGGCAAAGATATAGCCCGTGAAGACGATTTTGTCCCTCTCCAGGCTTCACGGAAGCGGAGGCGGGGCTCAGACTCAGGGTTGGAAAGCGATCCTGAGAGGGACGGCTCTAGCCAAAGCAGCAACAGCGATCAGGAGGAGGATTTTGACGCCTCTTCGACGTCTCCGAGTGACGGCTCGGAAATAGAAGAGGATATCTTCTTTGTCGCGGGGGATGATCAGACCGATACTATCAAAAAAAAAAACTCAGAGCTCAACCAGCGCGTCAAGGATGACCCCCAAGACGTCGATGCATGGCTTGATCTTGTCGATCTGCAAGACCAATTGAGCCTTCTTCTCGGAAACAACGATGCCGACCAAAATATCGGATCCGCCGGTGGACCCGCCAAGTCGAAAGACGAAATCACAGGTATTTCGACGGTGAAGTTGTCCATCATCGAATCAGCACTCCGGCAGGTCCGCTCCCCATCCGCATGCGAGCGACTAGAGCTTGCCATGATGCGGGAGGGTGCCAAAGTGTGGACACCAAAGCGGCTGGCGCAGCAGTGGGCCGACCTGGCTCGAGACAATGCTTCTGATAGCGGCCTAAGCTTTTTGTTGTGGAAGGCGCGCCTTGATTTCGAGATGACCAGCTTATCGACTATGAACGTGGACGGCATCAAGCTCTTCTTAACAGATCGCCTACGGGCACTGAAAAATGAAGCCGCTGCTTTCAAAGACGACATTACCAAACAGATCGACATTTACTCGCAAACCATTTATGTCTTCCTCCGTGCAACTCGATTTCTCTACGATGCCGGCTTCAGAGACCTTGCGGCCGCTTCATGGCAAGCGACTCTAGAGTCATCTTTTGCACGGCCGCCCGCCGAAGTTGAGGGTGCCAGCCTCGGCCAGTTCTGGGACAGCGAGATCCAACGGATCGGCGAAGAAGGGGCACAGGGCTGGCGCAGCTATGCGGCCAAAGTACAAGCCGGCGAAGACGCTGAGGAATCCCTTTTGGACTACAACGTACAGAGCCAAACTCTCCCGACTTTGGACTTTACAAAGCTGGCGGAACTTGCGCATAGGGGAGAGTTTAACGACATGGATGAATACAAGCCGTTCTACGAAGCCTGGGTGCTTGCCGAACGACAGCGAGCAGATCTCGCCAAGCTACCAGCGAGAGTCATTGACGACATGAATGATGGAGGCTTTGAAGACGTCTTCCGTGTTGCTGTTTTTTCAGACTTCAACACGCTTCTATTCCACATCCCCGACTCTGTGCTTCCTGCCGTAAAGCCATTACTGGTCGACGCCTTCTTGCTGTTCTGCCAGCTACCGCCAGCGTTTTCCACGAGTACTTGGATCGAAACCGCCCGCAACGACCCGTTTCTTGCTATTGTTGTTCTCTCAGGAGAAGGGTGCATAAACAACATCAAGCTTGAACCCCCGCAAAACAACCCACAAGACATTCTTGATACGGCCGGTCGAAGCCCTCCTAGTCTGTTTTACGACGGCAGCCGGATGGTCGGGTCCTCAGACGTGCTCTTCTCGCTTCCTAACTGGTTCAGATACCTACCCGACTGGCTTCGCCTACAAGAAACGACCGCGGCCGAGGCGCCTGTACCGCCTCACTGGGTGGCCAATACACTGCGACAGCTTGTTCGGTCCTTCGGATTCGGTGAGCTGGCGCCATACAGTCTCGCTGTCGATGCTGTTGTCAACCCAGCCGGTATCAAAAGGGCAGCACGGATCCTTATAAAGCAAAACATATCAAATACCGCATTATACGAGGCCTATGCCCAAGCTGAAGTCTCACGTGGTAATGGCGATGTTGCACGCGCTGTATTGGCATCGGCCACAACCGGCACCGGCATAGCAGATGTTGAGGCCGAGCTGTCCTTGCGCCAAACTTGGGCCTGGGTTGAATTAGAGAGTGGCCAGAAAGACGACGCGGTCCGCCGCCTCGTCTTACACCCTGCCCGTGGTGAAGATACCGCGCCTGCTTCGGTAGCTGCCAGCGAGGTAAATCAACCCATGTCGCCCGCAGAGCTGCTACGGTTGCGCCACACACTTCGCACGGGCATGGAATTCGGGCTCTCGGCAGGGCATGCTCGACGGGCCGCCCTGTTCGCGCAGTCCTTCGTACTTTTGGAGTACCTGTCTTCTACAGACCATGAGAAGCAACTGTCGCAGAAACATCAATCGAAACAAGGCAACCTGTCGGCTGCAGTGGCTGTTGCAACCATGTTTTCGGAGGATATGCAATCTCGTGGTCATAGCGCCGCCACCATTCATGAGCAGTTCCTACAGGGTGTGGCCCGCATCATTTACTTCCATGCCACCCATGGATCGTACCGCCCTGTCGATTTGCGGGCGCCGTTGCAGAAGATGGTGACTCTGTTTCCTCAAAACGGCATCTTCCTGCGCCTGTTTGCCTGGGCTGACCCGACATCGGCCTCGGGTCTGGCGCGACTGCGGCCAGACAACCCGCTTCAGAAGATTTTGGATGCGGTCGTGTTCATGCGGAACAACGACTGTCCGAGCAGCCGCGCCTTTGCCATTCGGCAAGCACTACAGTTTGGGCACGGTCAGGGACACGCGGCTCGGGCAGCCTTTGAGCGGGCCCTGGGTGGCAACCACGGCAGCAGCGATTACAACCTCGCATGCTTTGGCAATGCACGTCTCTGGCAGGCGTTTGTTCACCTCACCGCGGTGGAAGCTATGGCGTCGGTGACGGTAACGGCCCGCAGCGACGGCAGAGGAGTCCGGGTGCGGGGTGTGGACAAGAAGTTGGTGGCACTGGCCAAAGACGTGTACTACCGCGCGGTACGGGCCTGTCCGGGCGCCAAGGATGTGCTGCTGGAAGCCTTTGGGCCGAACACGGGGCTCGTGGCGACATCGTCCGAGGCTGGCATGTCACCAAGCGACCTACGCGCGGTGTTCCAAACGGTGGTAGGTAAGGGACTACGGGTGCATATCGATCTAGTCGAAGCGCAGGACCGCGCAAGGGACGCGCTAAACAGCAGCTAAAGTAGAATCATCACAGCCATTTATGAGGGCTGACGGGGATGGTACCAGGCAGGATCGAATATATAGACGAGAAGCTTTTACCAAATGTTATTGTTTGATAACTCGATGCAAAACCAAAATTAGTAGCTCAAGATATCTAATCAAACAGTAAGGGTAATAGGGCAAGAGAAACTAATTCATGAATCCTTCCTCCTAATCGACAAGGATCTTGGCCTCCAGACCCGAGTAGTGGTCGAAAAAGGTAGAGAACAGCTTGATGCCGTGCTCCACGTCGTAGGCGCCGCCCGTCTCGCGGATGCTGTGCATACTCAGCTGCGGGTTGCCAAGATCGAGGGTGCGCACGCCCAACTTGGCCGACAGCATGGGGCCAATGGTGCTGCCACAGGACGAGTCGTTGCGCACGACAAACAGCTGCAACGGCACCCCGGCGGCGCGGGCGGTCTCCTGCAGCAACACTATGCCCGGCGAGTTGGTGACGTAGCGCTGGTTGGCGTTGACCTTGATGACTGTGCCTTTGTTGATGAGCGGGTGGTGGTTGTTCTCGTACTTGCCGGCATAATTGGGGTGCACGGAGTGGGCCATGTCGGCCGACACGAGGAACGAGGTCGAACAGGTCTGCTCAAAGGCGGTCGCAGACACGGGCTGAGAGCCTGAGGACGCAGAGGGCGCGGCCGGCACAACGGACAGGCGGCGGAGAATGGCAGGCAGCAGGTTCGAGTTAGCACCCTGCGCGGACAAAGAGCCGATCTCCTCGTGGTCAAAGCAGCTGATGAGGCGGATGGCCGACTCGTCATCCAGGCTGCCGGCAGCGGCCACGGAGCCGATCAGGCCCATGACACTGCAGTAGGTCATACCCAGGTTGTCGAGACGAGGCGAGAAGATAAACTCCTCGTGCAGACCGCCGAGGCACGATTTTTGCGTGTCGTAAAGCACGAGCTCAAAGTCAGCGATGTCGTCGGCCGTGACACCCGCCTCCTTAGCGATAATGTTGATGAGCACCGGGTGGTGCCGCTCGGTCATGGGCTGCAGGGGCGGTACAGTGGCAGCCGGCGTAGAGGCACCATCGTCCGAGTCGGTCACGACGCTGGCGGAATCAGCCACCGTTTTGTTGAGCTCGGCCGACACGAGGCCCGCAATGGGGAAGAGCTCCGTCTCCTTGTTGGGGTTGAACTCGGACGAGCGGTCAAGGTGGATGGCTAGCGTGGGAATACGCAGGATGGGCCGTTCAACCTTGATCAGCTTCTGGACAATGTTGCCGTCGGAGGTACGGACAAGGACGCGGCCGGCGACGCTCAGGTCGCGGTCGAACCAGCTGTGCCATATGCCGCCGCCGTATGTCTCAACGCCGACCTGCAGGAAGCCGACGTTGGACTTACGGCTGACGGGCTTGAGGCGCAGGCAGGGTGAGTCGGTGTGGGCGCCGATCATGGCCACGGGGTTGCCCGGCCTCCACTTCGCACCGATGGCAAAGGCGACAATGGATGAGCCGTTACGGGTGACGTAGTACTTGCCGCCGGGTTTGAGAGAGGACGACCAGTCATCACGCTCCTTGATAGCGCAGAAGCCGGCCTTCTCGAGGCGGGCGACGGCCGAGGCGACGGCATGATAAGCTGCAGCAAAGGCAATGAGTCTCTATATCAGTAAACTCGTTTATCTCGAGGTTGAAAAGCATATTGGGCGGGAAGAGAGTGGGGAAGGCGAACGTCTGGTACGTACGGGTTGGCGAGTCATTGACAAAGTCAATAAACTCGTAGGCCGACTTGGGAGGGGCCATGGTGGCAGTAGTAGAGGAGAATGGGCGGTGTTGGAGTTGCTGTGTCGGGGACGCTCGAGATGATGTTGGAATCGGCACGGATGTTGCGATTGCGGGTAGCGGGGAATACGACGAGACAAAGGCCACTGCTGAGGAGAGCACCCGGCCAGACTTTTTCAGCATCTATGGAAGAGGGGAAGGAAGGATGGAAGGAGAAAATCTAAAAAGTGTGTAATTAAAATGGAAGGCACGAAAGAGGCAGCAAAGAGTGGAAGACAGAGACAGTCGTTAAGGCAAGTCGGTTTTTTGGGGAAGCGGCGATCGTTGCGCTTGCTTCTGCCGTCCGTACGCAAGTGACCACCTGCCGTCTCTGGCAGTTACTACTCCGCACTTGCTGTGCCACTTCCATTGGCCAATCCGCCCCGCCGGACTTTTGTTATCGTCGGGTCACGTGCAACGCCCAGCCAGGCCTTCTCACGCCTGTTTATTGAAGAACGCTGTAGCTTCTACTTTGTCGGGAGATGTAGGCATTTATGAGATTATTTGATTCTAAGGGCTGCTCTGGTGAGCTAGTTGGACAAAAGTGGTAGTCGCGAAGTCAATATTGCATCATGTCGAATGGGGTGGAGAGTCACCCAACAGAGTGCACATTTGTTGGCGATCGGCCAAAGCCGATAGGCGGCAAGAACCATTGGGCACCAGCGAGAAGAGTAAGATATATTTTCAGAGCCTGCATTTTAGGGAAAATCAACACAGCCAAATACAACTACGATGCTTGAGAGTGGCCGAGGCAGCGAGAACGAATGAACCGGATATGTGCAGAGGCTGCCTACACCAGGCAGAAAACCAAAATGCCAGACAGGTGAAGGAGGTGGTGGGAGAGGAAAAAGGCGGAGGACGGCAAAGCATTGTAACCAGAAGAATGCCCACTGACAAGTCCCTGCAGATTGATCTGGGCTGACTATCTCTCTCTCGCCTTGTCTTTTTCGCCTTATTTTCTCTTTTTCACCTTGCCTCATCCTCCTCGCTACATCCTTAGAAAATTGCACAAGAATCTGGGCGCCCTCAGTTTCCTTTTTTTTATTTCCTTTCCCCCTTTCTTTCGTTCTCTCTGTATGTCTCAGCTGCTCACTACTGCGCGAAATGAGATGGAGCAGGTTGCACAACATTGTCTAAGAAAGAGGAGCAGTTTTTCGTCTCTGTCACTCTACTCTACTTTCTACGTCGTATCTTTGTTTTCCATCAAGAAGCCCCTTATTGAGGCTGAATCCCTCTTGACGTCCTACCTTATTCTTTGGCCTTGTTCTTTGTTTATTTGCTCCCACGTTTCTGCATTTCCCTGAGGTGTGAGGCGTGAGGCGCAGTCAGGCTGTAGGTGAGTGACAGGATGAATCCAGCCTAATTTTCTGACATGTGGCGAGTGATACATACAACGTGCAGAAAATATCCATGTCAGAACGTTTGCACTGTTCGTATTCGCCATGCTCATCGAGTTATTTCAAACGATGCACTGCTCTACGTACTTAAAGCCACGAATTATTCTTGGTAAAGTTGTATGGATGGCAGAGACAGTTCATTTGTAGGGAGACTCCAAACACAAAATCGAGAGACGATGAGGGCTTGAAAACCCCCGACGTTTCTCTTCTTCGACCTGATCACGGCCCCTGTGCTGTTGGCGGATTCATGCACGATGCGCTGTTGAAAAGTTGCAAGGTCACACGGATGACTGGCAATCGCAAAGTCCTCTCTGTACTCCGCACTTGTACGAAGTACTTTGAAATCTCAAACTTCCCAATGCTCTTCTGAGTCTTCGTTCTCTCCATTTTCTTTCTTCATCGTCCTTGCTGTGTTCCATTTCTCCTCTTCCTCCCCCTTTCTTGCTCTCTTGCTGTTGGGTCTGGTCCACTTCTTTCACGCCTGTCGAGAGAAAATAGCTTCCTTGCAATTCCTTCCAAAACAAACAGCCATCAGAAAAAAAGAGGGTCGGGGCTAACTTTTAGAGCTGCCGAGTTGAGGTGGAGACTGCCAGTTGCCGTATGAGGTTTAGGACTAAGGATCCGTTCTTTGGGTATTGCCTGACATTGGCGCGACGTGGAGGGAAGGATGGCCAGGCGAGACCAGCAGGGCCAGAATAGTATGGTGGTGGACGTTGGTGGTGAGAGTTGGAGCGGAAGGGAGAGCTGATCTTATGTTATCTCACATTGATGTCGTAAAAATGACTGATTTATTGTATTAAGGTGCTCTACAGCTCTGCAAGGTACGAGATACTCAGAAGCTAGGGAAAAAATCAAGAAGACGGGCTACGCGTGCGCAAGAAGGAGACAGTTCTACACATTGAGAACGCCTTGGAGACAATGCAAAAACATGGCCAAGTTTCAAGCAAACGCTGAGAAATGTCGAGGGAGAGGGATGAGGGACGGCCAAAAACGGTTGATGCACGCAGTTTCGTACGACAGGCAGGTGTTCGGTTCTGACCTTTCTCTTTCTTTTTAAAAAGATCTCTCCAAGTCGAGGCACTTCGGGTTTAGTTGCGTTGCGTGGTTGCCAACATTTCTCTCTCTATTTCTGTGGTGTCTTTCCTCAGCATGAAACACGAAACGAATCATCAGACTGATTGTCTTCTCTCCCCACCCTTGTTCTCATAGATTTTTGGTATGTGTCAAAACCCGGGTGGCTATTGAAAGTAGGGAAATGGAGAGTCAAGTCAAAGATTGAGAGGCCTCTTATTCATACGAATGTGTATTGGTGTGATTTTCTTTGCAGAAAATAGTTTCTAGAAGAGCGTTACCCGGTGTTTTCTCCAACATGCGCTTTAACATGCGCGTGAGAGTTGCACCGACAAGAAAGGGCCAAGAGACAGCGTGCACTGCCAGTTGAAGGTTCTATCCATCCTTTGATGGCAAAACACTGCTCCCTTATCTACTGACGAAGGCATACCGAGAGATGATATCTTTTTTTTTAAAAAATTTTTTACATATATATATATAGAGTTATGATAAGCCGTGCAATGAAGGTGTTAAAAACGCGAGTGTTGATTTTTATTAGATGTCCCTTTTTGGCTTTTTCACCTTTTCATCTCCATTGGAATTGTTTTTTTAAAAGGTGTGTTATATTTCTCCTGAATTTCAACATTCCATCTTTTTCTTTTATGCCTGCTACTCCTCCTTTGATATTATTTTCGTTTTCTATTCGCCATCATCCACCAATTTTCTTTCTTGGTATGCCTCATCCCTACCCTCGAATTACGCACGAGATCGTCCGGAACCAGGATGCGATTGTTGTGGGATGAAGGTGTGTCGACAATCGTCTATTCACCGTAGAGCTTGGAGGCGGCGCCTGTCTCTTATCCTAGATGTGGGCTATGACCTGTTGCCCACGTCGAGTCTCTGCCAAGAAACGATTCGTCTGGTCTTCCACGTCCTTGCGCGCTCTTGATACAACGCTCCGTGTCTGATCGCCGGCCTATCGTCTTGTCCCCACTGACGGACGACTACTGAATTTCGCAAGAATGAAAATAACATAAAAGATTCTAGAAGTAAGATACCCATATGGCGGAAACTAGATAGATGAGAAAAAAATAAAATAAACAAACTCTACGGGGCTGAGAACAAAGTGGTGGGAGGCCTTCCCCCATGGAAAAGTGCAGCGTGTCAGAGCCAGCTGAAGTGGAAGGAGGCGTGAGCCAATAATACACACAGAGGCAGTTGCGACATGGATGATGTCGCCCTAAGAGACCAAAATCAGTCAGATGGGGCAGCGATTGGATCAAGGTTGGGTGGCACGACAAGGGACCAACAGCCCCGGTGCCACTGATAGACTTTTGAGAGTTGAAAACATTCAACGTTGTGAAAAGGAAAAAAAAAAGATGTGAGAAATAAAATAGACCACTTAGTGACTTCTTCGTTGTGCCTTTCGCTTCTCACATTCAGTGAGAAAGAAGCAAAAAAAACAAATTTATTACGTCTAATTAATCTAAAGGGCAGTCGAGCCTGTTGGCGAATGCTCTTGGATGTCAAGTCACTTGGAGACAAGTAACAGCTGCCCGTTTCTTGGGATGGCTCTACCAGACGACCCAGCGCTTCGCTTTTCGTCCAATCTTCCCTCATTCCCTCGATCTTTCTATTCCCTTTCTCCTAGGTGGATGGCTTTTCCTATCCAACCCCCCAATGGTTCGCTTCCGACAAGATCATTCACTTTTTAAGGTGTCGAGGCTTTGGACGAGTATGCTTCCCCCAGAGAAGCGTCTGCAAATCCAAAAGGACGCAGCGACCGCTTAAAAGAAACGCGCCGCGGGAAAACCCACTCTGGTCGACGGTTTACAGCCGCGCCGGGAAAAATCAAGACAAGGGGAGGAACATGGGGGCTGTCGCGCGGGGCCAAACGGGAAGAAGAGTACGACTGAAGTATTACTCCGTACTCCGTACTTGAAAGGATACGACGTACATGTTCGGATCATAAGAGTACAAACTTATTCGTGTATACGATCCTTAACAGTCCCAGAGTAGAGAGGTAATAAAGGAAGAAAGGAAATAAAGGGTAGGGAAAAATAACGAATACACTCGTAGAAATGTTTCTTTGTACTGTAGTTAGAGGGATGCTGCTCTCCCCTTTTCTCCTTCTCTTTGTGTGAAGCCATATTACTCCATTGAGCACATATAGTACTTTGTGCTTTAATATTATATTACACAAGACCCGTCTTCCTGTCTCTCGTCCTTGCACTGACAGGCTAAATTGGGCAGGAGAGAAGAGAGGAAAAGACAGGTGGTGGGGAGTGTGAGCAAGAGATGGGCAGAACGGGGGCAAGAAGACAGAAGGAGGTGTCACAGCTTGTGTGAGGTACACAAGAAAGGGGAGAGGAAGAAAAAGAGGTTGTTTCTGTGGCATGTTGGTGGGGGGTCTCAACTGGCACGAACGTATGCAAAATAAGGAAATAGGAAAGAGGAAAGAAAACTGGAGAATTTGGTCCCCATTGGCGTCGGTCGCCGCCCGGGTTGTCTGTCGGTCTGTTGGTCTGTTGGACGCAAAAGCACCGGTATTTACGCACCCATTTCACCTTGTTCTTCTGCACGTCTGTCTGGTCTTTCGCGTGTACGTGGTTTTGTGTCCACATGGAAAGAATGTGAGCGAGAGAGTAACCCCTGTTATCAAAGTTTGATACTCTGCGTCCCTCGGCAAAGCTATTTTGTACGACAGCGACGACGACAACGATAACGCCCAGCCGGTGGGCGACAACGAACTTTTTGGCTTCCGGAATCACACTCTGTCGAGCGTGAACAGGGTCGACGTTGTTTCTGGGGCAGACAACACCCGTTTTTGTGAGAGCTATGTATCAAGTACATATACTGTCGTAGTACGGCAGGGACAATGTCTTGTACTCCCACGAGAACAGTTTGTATACCGACCAGGGGTGTGATGCATGGTGGGCCCCTAGCCTGCCTTACTTGGCCCCAGGCCACCCGCACCACCCAGTCCACCCACCCAGTCCGGTTCACAAAAAAAAACAGTGTACGGGATGCGGGCAGGAGGGTGTTGGTGAAGGCTGCATTTCGCCTGGCCGGGCAGAAGTTGGCCAATTGGGCATCGATCTTGCACCCAGCTCTCATTTCTCATCTTCATGTCTCCTTTTCGGCACCTTTTTCGTCGTTGTCGCTTTTGGTCGAAAAGAGAGCCATCATCGAGGCAGCGTAGGCTTACAGGAGCAATGTGGCGACCATTGTAAACTCATATCAGTCGGTGCACGAGCCCTGCCTCTGGCATTCATTCTCGAGGCCACGCAAGGGGGCAGAGTGGTAGAGGTTGAGACCAGTTGACGGTTAGAGACATAGAAAAGAGACGAACAGGCCACAAGCGAGAACAGAAAAAGACGCAATAAGAGAGTGAAAAGAGGGTGGGCAGGTCATTTATTTCTCATGCCCGCATGGTCTGGTTTTTTCGGTCTGTTTTGCTCGTGGTCTTGGAGCGGCTCTGTTTCTTTTGTTTCTTCTGGTTCTTCAAGAACCGCTGCAGCAGAGTCCCTCGTCCGACGCGCGCATCGCCCATCTGGCGCCCAAGTAGGCAAGGGTTGTCGCATGCCATCGTAATCATACTCTGCTTGTTCATTTTTTTCAACCGAAAACAAAAGCCCAAGCAAGGAAAGGCAAAAAGGGAAGGAAGCAGCAGACAGAGGGTTGCAAAACGAGACGCCTAGTCCATACCGCGAAAACCCGTTCAGAGGCAAGCGTGATCCACACGCGCGAGTAACCCCTGTCTAGCCTCCTCCCCTCTCGCCCTGTGCCTTTACAAGACCGGACTACGCAAACTCATGGCAGACGTGAGGGCGCTCCTTCCATCTGATTTCGAACAACGAGGAAGGTGCGAGTCAGTCAGATGTGCATAATGACTTACTTTGCAGAAAGAGGCAAGTCCGTTTTGTATTACTGTTGCTCCTGCCTTCTAGCAGCTCCTTGCTTCTGTGTGCTTGTAGAAGTATATATGTCTGAGTAGGCAGCATGCGAATGTTTCTACTTTGCATTTAAGTACTTGCACAGGCCCAAGGTGCCAACAGTTTGACCGAGATATGCACAAAAAAACATGAGGCGGCACGGTGTTAGCATCGTAAGATACTGCTAACAAGGAGTTCGCTGCAGGACATTTCTAACATGTCCCAAGAACGATCCATGGCACAGTACATAGAAAGCTGAATTTCCATACGATGACCACAAAATACAGCGCAAGGCTGAGTCCAGGGCTCGTTCAAAGTGCCCGACAGCCTGTCCCTTGCCTTGCCACTCTTTTGCCCACCCTCCTCGAACAAGGGCCGAAAAGAAGGGAAAGAGGCTTAGGCGGCGTAAACACCCGGGAAGCAAAGACGGCGTGCGCGGACAAACTCACCTGCCCAGACTGCATTGTTTGCCTTATTCCGTCGATTTCCTTGTTTCTATTCCGCAAGTGACGGCCGAGCACTCGCAAGGTACGCGTACGAACAACATGAAATTGCCCACCAGAAATCGAAGAAGAAAAGTACAACAGAGTGACGATGACGAAACAAGCATCTCTCTGCGGCTCTCCAGGCAGAAACATCTATAATGTATCTTACGGCCAACCCCGGCTCCCGTCGTTGCCTATCTCTTTCGTAAGGCGAGTTTGCCAAACTGTTGCCCGTTGACCGTGTATCATGTCCGCATTGTCCGATCGTGATCGTCTTCATATCGTTCGTAATTTCGTCCCCTCGTCGTCCCCCTCCTTTGTTTTTTGCTCTCGTGCTTTGGTCTTGTCTCCGGCCGTCAAACACGCCCCTTGATCACCGGTTGGTCTCTGCGTGCGACGTTCCAACGCTCTCTGTTGCTGGCCACCGCTTGTCTGGGCGAACCCTGGCAGCCGTCCATCCCGTCTGTGCTCCCGCGGATGCATGCCTTTTGGCTGTGCTCTGTGCTTCTGTCCGGGATATTTTCTCTTTCTTGACTTCTTTTCATCTGTTCTCGATTTGATTTCTCACTTTCGTCAAGATGATCTGTCCATGGACTGAACATTGATTTTATCCTATTTTCAGATCCCACCGCAACAACCCTTATTTTGTCAGCTTGGCTGGACCCTCCTCGACGCCACCAATTACCTTGCATTCCAACTGAATCAACCGGCGTGCAGCGACGGGAGAGACGAGGGAGAGGGGAGAAGGGGGGGGGGCGGGTGTGGCAGATGGGGCCACCACACCCAATTTTGACACTGCGTCTTGCACGGAGCGACAGAGGAGCCCCCATATCATTTTTCTTGATCCACACCACGTCGCTCCCAGTCCGCAACCCGCACAACAGCATCCAAAAAGGAACGGCTAGTAACTTACGAACAAGGCGCCGGCGGGTCCTCTCACAGAGGAAATCTTTCTTTTCTTGGAGTCGTCCTGCGATGTCTGGCGCATCTTCGAGGTTCGACGTTCACCTAGGCCTTTTCGTCCCCACCATCCAGACTCGACTTCACCTTGATGGTCCCGACTGCAGAACGTTCACTGGTATATAATGTGCTTCTCATCCATCACATCCGACAGTTTTTATCTCTTGTAGGTGAAAGTACCGTAAAGGTCGTCCCATCATCACATTCGCCTCCTGCTTTCTGGCCTAAGAAGCTTCGATGTGTGTTCTATCAGTAGCGTCTGCCCGGTTCGGCCGTCCAGCTGCTTTTCGCACTGGCGATTACTCCAACGTTCTTGCCAGGTGCGAGTTTACGGTGGAAAACACCATATCAGTATCCAGTCTTTCCTGTTCGATCTGGTCCAGCGAATCCGGGCCAGTAAGAGATGGACGCCTGGACATGCCGTGTGGCAGAGTTTCTCTTGCCCGTTTCTCGTCTCTCGTCTCTCGTCTCTCGTCTTGCGTCTTCCAACTGACCTTTCTGTCTGTCTTTTCGTTTCCTCGCCTCTCGGCAAGCATGCACACGTGCACACAGACACTCTGCTTCTGTGTCTTGCGCACTTCACAGCCGTGCCCCTGTCGCCGTCGTCCCTACACAGTAAAGCGAAATGGGCCACAGAGACAAAGGGCAGGGGGTCAGGGGCACGCAATGGGGAGAAAGAGACAGCATCTCTCGTCGTCCGTCCGTCTTTCCTGAGGAGAGACTCTGGCGAGCAGGGGAGGGGTGTGGGCAATCCTGTCTGTTGTGGGATGCTCCTGTGCGTGTGTTGTGTATTTTGGTGTGGGTGGTGTGGGGCCTTGTCCTGGGAGCGGACGGACGAGCTAACGAGGTACCTCGAAAGTATCGGCGCCAACGAGTAAATCTTGTCCTGGTTCGTCGCGGCCGCAGACCCTTGTCTTCCTGTCCCCGACCCGCGCACCAGCACTCCCAAGCATTACGAGTCCACACAACTGCACGACTGCACAACGCACGACGCACACGACGCCTGTTAGGGCGAAAGGCGACGAGCGATGAAGAGGCACTCCTGTCTCATTTGTCCACCACCAGGACGGCGCAGCCCATCGAGAGCTTTGTTTGGAGAGCCGCCTTCTGGATGCTTGCGTCCAGTGCCGGAGATTCTGTTCGGTGCATCTATCTCGTCTCGCCGCATCTTCTGGCTGTGCCGCCCATTGCCCTCCTCGTCCGTATCATGCCTGACCAGCAAGATCGCGCAAGGCACAGCTCAGTCCTCTGGGCGCTGCCGTCAAACTGAGAGCCCCAAAGTGCGCCTGTTTGCTTGACTGTTTTCCAACCGTCCCGGCTGCAGAGGTTGTTCCGTTTGCATGTATCACGTATATGTATTCTCCCTTTGCTCCCTTTTCTCCTCTTCGATAAATAAACAGAAGCTACGGAGTACACTTGTCGAATTACAAGAAGTGTTCGTGTTGTGTTCAAACAAGTATCTTACCTTACATGAATGAGCACCTGTCGACAAGCGCGATGTATTGGGCGTAGTGTGCACCACCGGAATCAAAAGTACCCCGTGCACCAAGAAAGATACAAGCAAGGTACCTGCCCCGAACACCGAGCCCAGCTTCAGGCCTCAAGTCTCAGGTTTTAGGCCCCCCTCCAGCGGCGCCGGCCAGCTCTGGCCCAGTATTAGCGGGAGTTTGTTGGCTCTTTCCGTCCGCCGTTGCTGCACTTTCCCTCAGCGATCTCCCTGCACCAGCACCAGCACGCTCTAGACCTCCAGACCGTTGCGCATCACAGAGCTGGACGGGCTCGATGGGGTCTTGCCCAGCACGAATTTTAGGGGACACTAGTCGCAGCTTGCTCTCCCCAATGCCACCCCCTCTCCCTCTCTGCCTCCCCAATCCGCAACAGGCGGCCTGTCTCTCACTCCCCAGTGCCTGCTAATGCACTCTTCCTGCCACACACGCATCCTCCGCCCCATCACCCACCCTTTGGTTCTGCGCGCGGCGCGCGCTGTCTTGGCCTATTTTTTCGCTGGGCAAGCTTTGACTGGACCCCAAAACGCGCTGGCTGGGCCTTGGGTCGTTCTTTCCCCTTCCTGCTATTTGGCGCTCTCTTCCTCTTTCCCTCTTTCCCTCTATTTCGCCCCTTCCTCCACTCCTGCTCTTTTGCTCCCCCATCGTTCTCCCTCCACTCTGCTGCTTCCCGCACCAAATACGCCTTTTCCTGGCTCAGCAAACCTGGCCCGCCAATTGGCACTTCGTACACCCCCCCTTCTCGTCCCTCTTCGCCCAGTCTTCTCACGCTTCTTTCCCTTGTGTGCTGTGACGGAGGCTGTCCATACCCCTTGCCCCTTCCCTTTCCCTTTCCCTTCTCTCCACCCCCCGGTTTTCTTGCCTCCCTGCCCTGCACCCTTCCTCTTCGTCTCTCGCTCTTTCCCTCTCTCACACAAACCTCTAACCTCTTTTTCTCCTCTTTCCTTGTTCGGGACCTCATCCTCTCCTCTCTCCTCCCTCGTCACTCTTTCTTTCTGTCCTCCGCCTCCCTCCCTCTCTTTTCTCCTCTCCTCTCTCGCCTCAGCGACCACCGACCACCGACCACCGCGTCGACGACCTCGATCGACTCCCTTTGCAAGCGTGTGTGTACGAATTCCAGCCCGGCGCCAACTTTCGTCCTCCTCTTTTCTCCTCCCCTCTGTCGCTGACCCTCTGACCGGGTTCTTGCGCCGCGCTTCTTTTCCCACCGCTTTTCGAAAGTCTCGATTCTCTTCCGCATATACTCTATTTCTATTTCGCTTCTCTCGCTCGTTCGGACCTCCAGAGTTTTTTGTTCATCAAAGTATCTTACGTGATCACGACCTTATTCGCTCTTCTGGCCTTCCGGCCGTTTGACCATACTCGGCCTCCCTCACCTCGTACGCCCCGACGACTACCACTCGACGACACAAAGACTCAACGATTGCCACGACGATAACAAGGACACCGCAAAGAATCGCATCGGTATCGCCGTTCTTGCCTCGTTTTCTCACCGCTTCTCTCCGCGCCGGCCTAGAGCATGGTTGCTTCTCCTCGCGCCCAATCGCTTCCGCACTTTGTCGCTAGCGAATCGTCTCTTCGTGGCTTGTGCGGCTTTGAAGTTGACTCGACTTCCATTACACAACGTGCCTGAACGGTGCCCGCCTCTTTCTTCCGCTCAGCCTCTTTCCGCCTCGTCATTTCCCTTACCTACGATTTTGATTTTCAAACGACGCGAACCGAGACGCGAACAGCCGACGACCTTCCACCGCCTCGCACATCGACGTAGTAGCAATAACCCGGACTGTCTCCCGCTTTCTAGTGACAACGCATCGATCTTCGCGATATTTTGACGATACACCGTTTGAGCCTGGCAGCATCGCATCGCCCCTGCCGCCAAAACCCTACCCACAGCCTCCCGACTTTCACCCTGACGGACCAAGGCGCGGTTGTCCGCCGCCTTTGACTCTGCGGCCATGGCCGCCAATCTAAACATGCAGCAGCAGATGGCCATGCCCCTCCAGCAGCAGGCCCAGCAACGGAGGAACGGCATCCCCAACCACCTTATGTCCATCGTCTATCAGCAGCTTGTGGCAAACACACCCGTCGTTAACGGATGGCGGTCCGGTGTGCAGCTCACCGAGCGGATGGGCAAGACTGTGAATCTGTGAGTTGTTTCTTTATTTCTTCGGAGATTCCTGGTTTCCCTTTTTTGCTGTATTTCCGTTGCATGCTTGTACACAGTATCGCATCGTTATTTTGCGCGGCTAGGCCCTCCTGTTAGTCGCCCTGAACTCCGTACCTTTTTGAAGTCCCTGGCGATCCCCGCTACTTCCCAGGCTTTTGAAAAGCATGGGCCCCTCCACTCATTTTCTTCACCCTCGCTTGTCCTATTTTTTCATGCTTGTGGCATTCTTTTCCCTTTTTCTTCGAAATCCGCACCTCCTCTCTCCGTATCGCTCTGGCTGAGACACCTCAAGTGCTTCTTTTTCTTTCTCCTCAGACTTGCTTCTAACCCCAAATTCTATTTGATAGGGTCACAAATATCATTCTTGCCAACCCAGGTATCGACTGGCAAAAGGCTCTGCAAGCAGGTGTGGACTTTGAGCGGAAAGCTTTTCTGGAAATGCCAGATAGAGTGAGTTGCAACGTCTCTTTCATCTCTTCCTCACTAGCTAGAGATCGGGCAACTGACATCGTGACAAGGCAATGTACGAGAAGCAGATGACGACAAAAATACAAGAACAGTTTGTCAAGCGTCAGTCCAACGAGCAGAACATTCGGAACGACATGAACAACCAGCAGCTCCAGCAACAGGCGCTTTTCCAGCAGCAAGCAGCAGCGCAGCAGCAAGCGGCGCAGCAGCAAACGGCGCAGCAGCAGCAAATACAACAGCAGCTGTTCATGAACCCTCAGCTCCGGGCCTTTGGCCAAAACCCTCAAAGTTTCCAGCACCTGCAACACGCCATGCAAGCGTCCCCAATTCCTCAGCAGACCCCCCAGCAGATGGGCGCAGGTGGTCTGATGGCCCAAAATGGAGTTGGCATGCAGATGACACCAAACCAGCAACAACAGCAGCAGCAGCAGCAGCAGCAGCAGCAACAGCAGCAACAACAACAATCCATGCAGAACATGAACCAAGTACGGCAAGGCGTAATGGACCTATCAAAACTGACGGATCAAGATCGCCAAAAGGTCAACGAGTTTGCGAATCGACTCTACATGAGTGCTGACGACAACACAAAGAGAAGCTTATTGGCCAGCATGCAGAATCGCGTCAGCCCACAGACCATTCAGAGCCTACAGCGCAGCGGAAAGGATGTTCTCATGCATATGTTCCAGATCCAGGCGCTCGGCGTCCTGACGCAAAAAGCCAGCAATCTGCGGACCCAGCCAGGTGTGCCCAACCCAAATATGCCAGGCGGCCAGACCCCGATGCAGCAGCTTCAACAACAGGCACTTCAACAGCAACAGCAGCAGCAACAGCAAAATGCGATGGCTGCAGGTGCTATAAACGCCAACATGATGGGCGTCAGCGGTCCTGCTCAGGGCGGCGCCCTGGTTGCCGGCGCGGCTGGCCCCGGTGCACAAGTCAACGCCCAATACCCATTTGGTGCCAACATGGAAAGCATTATGAACGAGCACAAAGCTGCCCTACTTGCTCAGGAAGCCGGGCAAGTTGTTGTTCCCGCAAGCACACAGGCTGGCCGCAACGCCACGCCCCAGCCGCCGATGGCTGGCGCGCAGGGTGGTCCGAACAATGCTGGCGGTATGGCAGGCAACCAAGGACGCCCCAACACCCAGCAAGGTCCCGGCCAACCCCAACGTGGCGGTCCTCAGATGCAGCAAGGCTTCAACATGCAGCAGATGGGTCTGGATCCTTCTGGTGCTGCGAACATGCAGAACCAGCAGCAACGAGCCCAGCAGCAGGGTGCAAAGCAACTGCAAGGACAGCCCGGTGCTGTAATTGGTCAAAGCCCAGCAATGGGCAACATAGGCACTCCCATGGCTCGCCAGGCCACTGCACAGGGCGATGCTACCCTTCAGCAGCAGCAGCAACAACAGCAGCAGCAGCAAATGGTTCAGGGCGGCCCGCCGTTTACGGGGCAGCTTAATCCTCGTTTCAACCAGATTCCTGCCAACCTCAACCCCAATTTCCAGAACATGATCAATTCCATGTCTGCTGAGCAAAGAGAGAAATTCTCGAGCCTCCCCCCCGAAAAACTTAACGAGTTTATGGCAAGATGGGCCGCGCAGCAACAGCAACGGATGAACCTCGCTAAGAACAACCCTGCAGCTGCCGCTCAAATGCAACAGCAGCAAAGCCGCACAGGCCAACCGGGCCCCGGTCAGGTGAACCAGCAACAACAGCAGCAACAACAACAGCAGCAGCAGCAGCAGCAGCAGCAGCAGCAGCAACAGCAACAGCAGCAGCAGCAACAGCAGCAGCAGCAACAGCAGCAGCAACAGCAACAGCAGCAACAGCAACAACAACAGCAGCAGCAGCAACAACAACAGCAGCAGCAACAGCAGCAACAACAGCAACAGCAGCAACCTGGTGCGCCGGCAAACCAGTTTGGTATGGCCCCTCAACAGGTGACGGGTATGCCGCCACAGAATATGGGCCAGCCAGGCCAGGGTCAAAGACAAATGCGTCCACAGCACCAAGCTATTATGGATAGCATGGACCTGCCGACGCAAGTCTCCAGCCAATTCAGCCTGCCGCCCGAGGTTAAGAAGTGGCGCGACTTGAAGCTTTGGATTGCGCAGAACAACCTGCCAGACCCCGTCAAGGCACAGCTGTCAAACTTCCAGATGATGCAGTTCAGGCAGCTGGTCGAAAAGAGGACACAGCAGCAACAGCAACAACAGCAGCAGGGTGGCCAGCAACAGCGGCCTGCCCCCCTCGGCATGCAGCCTCCGAATGCCGCCGCAGTGGCAGCTGTCGCAAATGCCAACGCAAATGCAAATGCAAACAAACCGGTTGGTCCCGGTCCGAACATGCAGCAGATGGCCGGCGCGTTACCGAATATCCCCGCCAGCATGCTCACGATCACCGCGGCAGAGGTTGCGCAGCTTCGCGCGAGAGACCCGAAACTTGCAAATGCCTCTGAGGAGATTGTCCGGAAGTTTGGCGCACGGATGAAGCACGACCAGATTATGAAGCATTACATGCAGCAGCAAGCCAAGAATGGGATTCCTTTGAATGTCCTTCAGCAGGCCCAGCAAGCTCAACAGGCCCAGCAAGCACAGCAAGCACAGCAGCAGGCCCAACAGGCTCAACAGGCCCAGCAAATTCAGCAGCAGCAGCCTGGAGCTGGCCAGCCGTTGAACTTGCAACAGCAACAGCAACTGCTGCAGCAACAGCTTCAAAACCCTCTGCAGCAACAGCCACAACAGCAGCTTCAACTCCAGCAGCAGCAGCACCAGGTGCAACAGCAGCAGCTCCAGCAACAACAAACAAAGCAACAGCTTCAACAACAGCTGCAGCAACAGTTCCAGATCCAGCAGCAACAGCAGCATCACCAACTTATGCTTCAGCAACAGGGCGGCCAACTTGACAATCCAAATGCCGCCGCTGCTGCTGCTGCCGCGGCCGTCACTCAGCCGATGGCGAATCCTGCCACGCAACAGAAGCCAGCGAGTGGCGCTACGAGTCAAGCATCGGCACCCCCGCAGACTTCTCCTAAACAGCCAGCTCCGGCCCCGGCTGCTACGACCGGAGCAAAGAGCAAAGCGCAGCAGAATCGGGCTGCTGCAGCCAACCGCAAGCGCGCCAACAACAACCATACCACCAACAACAATGTAGCCGACGAGTCGTCCAATGCCACTGCTACCGCCGCCCAACCTCAACAGCTGCAGCCCCCGTCGGTCCAGCAGCAGGCCCAACAACAGCAGTTGCAGCAGCAGCGTTCGGGTATGCTGCCGAATCTGACTTCGGAGCAATTTGCCAAACTCACCCCGGAGCAGCAGGACTTGGTTCGTCAGCGCCAGCAGGCTGTAGCGTCCGCCCTACAGCCCGGCACAGAAACAATGCAGCACCTGATGTCAATTGGCACTGAAGTGCGGCAGGACATACAGAAAGAGCAGTTCCCCGATATTCCTATGACCGCCGAGGAAAAGGATGAGGTGTGGAAGAAAATTG
Organism: Sporothrix dimorphospora; assembly: GCA_021397985.1. Lineage (NCBI taxonomy): Eukaryota > Fungi > Ascomycota > Sordariomycetes > Ophiostomatales > Ophiostomataceae > Sporothrix > Sporothrix dimorphospora. The sequence continues at coordinate 149,404 of WOUA01000045.1, forward strand.
GCGAGACGGTTGAACCCCTCTTCAAGGTTGGCCGGGCCCTTGGCCGTTTCTACATGGCAACTCGTGATGAAGTTCGCACTCGCAAGTTCTTCCGGACGGTAAGATTACTTTTTCTTCTTTCTTCTCGAATCGGGTTTATCTAATCTACATTCACTGACAACCATCGTGTTTTCTTTTTTTCCTTTATAGAGATATCGTCTTTCCCAGCAGTTCGTCAACTCCGAAGCTCTCACTGGCCGCAAAGAGAATTTCTCTATTACTTTGGACGAGATTGAGTCACATCGGAACCTATTGCTAGATATGGCGAAGGAAGCAATGAACTTTATGCGAGCCCATGCGAACCAGAGCCAGCTCCAAGCTGGTCAAGCCGGTGCGCAAGCGATGGCCCTCCAAGAATCGCAGCAGGCACGGAACGCTTCTACCGCCGCCGCGGCCTCCCAAGCTCAACCGGCCGCTGCCACAGCCCAAGCCACGGCAGAGGAAACACCACGCGCACAAACCAAGCACAAGCGGTCAAACAGCAAAGCGAACCATCAACCACCAGCAGCGCCTACAACCGCCCAGCCTCCGTTCCCTCTTCACGGCGCGTCTCCCCACGGCCAACCTGCTTATATCGGGAAGCCGAGCGTGACCCAAGACACTCTGCATTTGCCGACAACGAAGCGCCGGAAGACGAATAGCCAGGTGACTGCGCCATCCCCCGTCACTGCGCAGACGCCTGCGGCGACGACTCCTTCAACAAAGGGCGGATCTCCAGAGGTCAAGCGCCGACAGGCATCAGAGGCAAAGGCAGCGGCAGCAGCCCAGTCTACAGCCGCCGCTGCTCAGCAGGCCACCAAAGCGCTATTCTACTGTACAGAGAACGATTGCGACACGAAGGCGACCGGCTTTGCGACAGAGGAGGCTCGTCGTACGCATGTCGAAGAGGAGCATACAAAGCCCGCGGCAGACCCGTTTAAGTTTGTGACAGACGCCCTATCCGATGCACTTGGACTTGATGCCCAGGGCCATGCGAAGACAACTGGCAATGGTGCGAACGTGGGTGCGAATGTCCCGTCGATGATCTCCACGGCGTCCAAGCAAGGTCTCACACCAGCCACGCCCATGTCTCGTGTGACATCGATGAACCGGCAAGCAAGCAGCGCTGGTGTTGGAGGAAAAGCCGCGCAGGGCAAGGGACCAGCCGGCAACGGGCTTGGTGCTACTCCCAAGCCTGCCGATAGTGGCCTACAGGGCTCTGCGCCAAGCATCGATGCAGACGTGCTGTTAGCGTCTGCTTCTCTGAACGATTCGTGGGACTTTGCCAACGTCGATCCGCAGGATCTTTCCACGACTTTTAGCTTCGCAGCAGACACCGCTGCCCAGGGCGCGATCGCCGACTTCAGCGTGTACCGCAGCTTGATTACGCCCAATGACACGCCCGAGTCGAGGACCGATAGCGGGTGGGCTTCGGAGCCGACAAGCGACATTCTGGAGTCGACCAACCTCGATCTGAACATCGATATGTGGACGACGAGCGAGGACGGCACAATTATACCCTCTATGCTCGACGACATGCAAAAGTTCTCCATGTACCCGATCGACGAGGCAGACACGGCCGACCTAGCGCAAATGTTCCTGAACGATGTGCCCAGTGGTTTTGGCGACGAGGACACGGACATGGTATCGATGTTCAACAAATCAAATGTTGAGCTTGACCCATCTCTGTACTCATTCGGCGCGTCTTAGCTGTGAAGCAAGACGACGCAAGAAGGTGGTTTTTGCTCTTACCTTTGCCAATATTCTACTTTCTTAATATTTGTTTTTTTATTTGCTTTTCTGATTTCCGACATTGGCGAATTGTCCATGACATGACGACCAACTTGAGTTCTATGAGTGGGAAAAGTTCACGAATCACCGGAGGGATATGGGAGCGTTGGACCTGGTTTGCTTTGTTCGTTTCTTTCTTTTTACCACTGTGGTTATACTTGCGTTCCTCTTTTGTGTCACTTTCTCTATTCCCCGCCCACTACGGTGGCCTTTGAACATGCTTTATTACTTTTTGTCGTTTCTCGTCTGTGCTTTTTCTCTTATTTTACCCTCTTGTTCAGTTCACTCTTCCGCACTGTTTCCCGTGTTTTGATGCTCAGCCTTCGTTCCTGCTTTCTGTCTGGTCTTCTGCGTCTCTCTGTAACCCCTTTTAATGCCTCTTGTCTTCTTTTCGCTTTCCCTTAAGCCGTTTATAAGCCATGGAGTAACTTAGTTGTTGCGATCCAAGGATGGGGTGGATGGGCAAATGGGTTGGTTGCTCCTTGTGGATTTGCACTGTTCAATATCGTCGTGGTTTATCGGCACAAAGGGGATGATACCCACGGTTTCTTATAACTCTCTCATTAGACGAGGAATGAAAATTAGTATTTTTTTGGTCTTTCACCAACTCTTCCATCTTCAGTTGGCACTGCTCCTTTTTGTGAATTTGACGGCCCTGGACACATGGCCGTGCTGCATGTCGCGAAAGCTACGTGGTGTAATTGCGGTGCCATCTTTTGAAAGTTTGCCAGTGCAGGCAGTCGCGTCAAGTCTTGGCCAAAAGTTTCTTAGGAGGGCTGTATTGATGACGCAGGGCGAATTCTTCAATGGAAAATGCCCAAATATCCCCCGAGCTGCCAAACATCACATTTGAGGCTTTTAGCGGCTACGCGCGCGTTCACGACTGGCCTGGCCCACCTTCCCGCTAGCCCAGGGGTCCTTCAGGTTCGTGTTGTGGTGTCTCCCCATGTCTCTCTCTCTCCCAAAAGTCGCGTAGAGATTTGTTTCCCTCCCCTGCCAGGCTATGAATGGAGGGGCTATTTGGGGTGGGTGGGACTTGCCGCCACACGTCTCTCAAGTGGTCCTTGCCCTCTGTCTATGCTAGAAGACGCGACTGGGGCTAGGTCAGGCGTTCCTAGGCTGCCAGGGTTCCTCTTCCAGCGGGCACTTTCCCCAAGACTAAAAGAGCAAATAGATCCAACTAACACGCGGGAAGTCGCGACTGCCCGTAACCGCTGCTGTAGCATGTCGTAGGGCGCTGTAGATTTTGCATAGCGCTCAATGTTACATGCTAAAGGCGAGGGCGTCAGAGGCCAGGCGCCAGAGCAAACCGGGCCAAGAACGTGTAGGAAACCCGTATTGTGGAGAAACAAAAACACGCCTGCAGAAATCGCGACTAACATGTAATCGGGTAGCTTTTTATATACAACGGCAAGAGGCGTCGTCCTTCGTTCCTGCCCTCCACCTTCTTCTTCTTTCCACCCTCGTGCCTCTGTTTCTTTTCCCTTACTCTCTCTAGACGTTACCCGTCAGAGCAGTTCTTTTGGCTTTCCTCTCGTCTCTCGCTCCATTGCACTCATTTCTTACGCGGAGCGCCTTACACGCTTCTTTCAGGCGCGGGCACAACACGCTCACTCTCGCTCTCCCCGTCTCTTCCTCCCGCCCAGCTTGTCTTCCTAGCCGCGAGACGCGTTGGTGCACTATAAGCCCTCTTTTCTCGAGCCCTGACTCGTTTTCTTTCCTTAAATACACTCCTTTATCCCTCCGACCTCTTCAATGGCTTCCCCCGTGAAACGACGCGTCCTGGCACCTCTCGACGCAAACACGAGCGTGTCCGCCTTGCTGCTGTCTGTTGTAGGCAAGCCGGTAGCAGCCGAGAGCACGCTCCCTCTCTCGCCACCAAGCAGTGCCATAGCCAAGAAGCGCACCCTGCCAGAAACCTCTATGGACGACGAGCCGGCCGACTCCACGACCCCCTTGAAGAAGACCTGCTTTGCCAGCGGTACATTACCAACAAGCCTGCCGCGTGACATCAAACAGCCAGAAAAGCAGCAGACGCAACAGACGCAGCAGGAGATGCATCAAGCCCCTGCATCAGCTTCGCCAGCAGTCGCCATTGCCGCCGCCACGTCTCGGCCTTCTCTTTCTCCTGCCACGTCTTCTGTCTTTGACCTTTCCGCCATGGTTGACACCTCCCAGGCCACCAACATCACCGAACCGGACCTTGAAGCACCACGGCCCGCCAACGCGTCCGGCACGCTCACACGCGAACAGTCGCGACAGGTGTGTTCAAGAGCAAAAAGCTCGAAATAGCCGCGCTCCCATTCGCAAGACAAAGAATACGCGTCAGAACTAACAAGTCTTCTTTCTCGTCATACACAGAGAGCAGAGATCCTCAAGCTTCGCCTCGGTTTGGCCCGCTACAAGGTGCGGACTGGCCAAGTTGATGTGCCTCTGGAGCAGCTGCGGGTGGTGCCGGCAGCGACATTGCAACGACAGCAGGCACATCAGCAGCGGCAAGGACAGCTGTCCCGGGAGTGGTCTGCGAGCGAGTGGGTGCGCCAGCAGCAGGAACAAAAGCAGGTGGCAGGGTCGGCAGGATCCTCGCAGCCAAGACAGCAGCCGCCGCTCCCACAGCGGTGGGCTCTGTGGGGCCCAGCCTCTTCTAGCACGGGCGGCGCTCCTAGCAGCCGCGGCCGGGCCCAGGGTGTGAGCGCCAGCCAGACCAACAACAGCGACGAAGAAGAGGATGAGGAGGACGACGATGATGTGCTGGACTCACGGCCACTGCCGCAGCAGCCGCGGCACCAACTGGACACGGTGGACGTCATTGAGGACAGCGACGTGTCCGACCAAGACCTGCCGAAGCAACGACGTACTGATGAGGAGGAGGAGGACGATGATGATGATGATGATGATGAAGAAGAAGAGGAGGATGACGGCGATCTGCCGCAACTGCCCCAGATCCGTCGCCTCTCGCCCAACAAGAAGTCGTCGTCCAATGGCAGCGGCAACAACAGACACAATCTTCTGACCACGCCGCGTGGAAACCGGCTTCTGGTAGATGACGGGAATGGGAGCCATCTGGACCGGTTGACAAGCAGCGCGATGCGCGGCAGTGCTGTCAACGGTCTGCTCAGCCTTGCTCGCAGCTGAGGGTACACTGGGCGGTTTGAACGCTTGGTCGGTTTTGATTTCTATCCGCGTCTTTCTACTTGCTTTCTTATTTTGTTTTATTCTTTTCCATTCACACTGCGCAATGTATCATATTACACGGAATATGGCTGCATTCTGGCGTTTTAGGTTGATAGTTGATTGCTTAAATCAATTTCGTTTTGCGGTTATGTTTAATTAGCCCCCTTTCCGGTACTGGTGGTTTGTTCCTGTCCTGGTTTATACCAACAACTGTTATGCTATTTCTTTACTTTATAAAAATAAGTTGTTTACATATGCAAGACTTCGTCGTCCTTCGACAACACGCCTAGAGAACGCACAACCTCATACGGCTGGTAAAATGCAACGACATAATTATGCGTCTGGAGTAATAATTCCACTTCGTGCTCTCTTCACAGGCACCGTTGCTGTGCCAGTGGTGATATTTTTCGAGCAAGGCAAGGGGGATATGTTGGTTGTACAATTACTATTTTATTAGTCACTAATCTACCAGAATCTGGGTACAAAAGCCCAATCCAAACCGAAACGCCTAAAACACCCAAAGAAGATAGGTCCAGAGGTTGTTTAAAGTATAATCAACACTCATACAAATTAGGATTCCTGGTATATTTTGACGCTTCGAGGACGCTGGTTGATAGGCAAACCCAAAGAGAAAAACAAAAACAAAAGCATACCTTGCCCTGTCTGTTAGTAACAATATCCAAAAAGAGTTGAGCCCTCCTTTATACCAAAACATACCCATTAAAATGTGAATGTAGGGGTATGCATACCGAAGCATTGTTAACGGAAGATATCGCGTGGAGGCATCATCCGAAGACACGATTCTCAAAAACGTCCTCCGAGGTGGCTATGCTGACAAACCTGCCGGTGCACGGTTTTAGAGTCTTGACCAAACGATTGAAGGACTCGTAGACCCAAAATTTTCCATGACCACTGAGCTGGGGAGGATTGCAAGTTACCTTTTCAGTTCACCGACATTTAGAATAACTGGCGCGACGTCGGTGTTGTTGGCATTATTGGCGCTGATTGAGAAGGCGGAAGCTTGGCTATTGACGCTTGCAGATCTAGAATTGAAATGTTCTTGTGTCCCTGGACAGTAGACGGGGCCTGGCCGTGGTATTAATGGCTGGCCCCGGAAGCTTGTGAGGCTTCCCCAGCTTGCACGGCTCCTTGTCTCCAGTTGGTAGCTAGGTGGGCTCGGCTTGGATGACTGGCTTGGCCACGGTGTTGAAGGCTGGTCCCGGGCGTTTGTGAGGCTTCCCCGGCTTGCACGGCTCCTTGTCTCCAGTTGGTAGCCGGATGGGCTCGGTCTAGATGTCTAGCCGGCGAAGGCTGGATGCTGGCATTCGAAGACTGGATGCTGGCCTGTGAAGCTTGGGCAATTGTGTTGTTCCATGGCCCTGCAACCTGACTGTTCGGAACCGTTGTGTAGTTCGGGACGGTTTGCTGACGTGGATGGGTAACCTCATTCTCTGGGAGGAACGCTTGTCTTGCGCCCCCGCGCCGGTAGTTTTTGTGCTTGCAGATCGCTATATCGCATTTATGGCGCGTAAAGAAACTCTCTCCAAGGCTTTCATAGACCTTGGCTTGATCCATAAGCATCTCGTGGACGAAGCGGGCATGGCGCTGAAAGGGGACGTTGCCCTCGCCGGCCGCGTCTGCAATTATCTGCACTTGCTTCCGGTATGTAAGGGGAACACAGCAAAGGACAGTGGTTCTGGCGAGCATCGGCACGACGCTGAGGAACAAATTCTCGGCCTCGGCTGCTTTGATCGCTTCCGTGGCAGGCTCGAAAGTTGGAATACCGCGGATTGAAAACACCACCTTGTAGTATCTCTTCAAGTAGTCGTAAATGTAGAAGTCGGGTGAAAGATTGCCTCCCGTGAGGATACGGAGGAGCGTATGTCTTGCCGATCTCAGATCATCGCTACTGAAGAGGTGCTCCCAGACGAACATCCGTTTTTGGATCTCCAGCACCTCGAGGTTCCAGAGCAGGAGGTTAGGTCTGTTGTTGAAAATAAGAGTGGCATGCAGCATGTCGAGGCGGAACAGGATTCCATGTCGGATGCTATCGGCAGACTCGACCACCATTGGATTCTGCGCCGCAGATGGATTTTGCGCCGCAGCCCAGTTTTGCGCCGCAATAGAATTCTGCTCCATGTCCGTGACTGGAAGTAGGAGAAACAGAAGGAAGAAAAATAGCTGTAAGGATGAAATGTGCGGAGGACTATGGGAAAGTTGAGAGATGGTGGAACTTTTGAATAAGTGATGCCGTGGAGATGCAAGAGAAGCATTGGTTGAGGAGAGGAAATTGGGTAGAAGAGAAATAGAATATGGAGTGAGAGACACAGCTTATTACTATTCAAATAGAACTAAGGTTCTGGTTGAGCGAGAAGCAAATTGTAGACTGGGAGGCACGTTTTATCAGCATCCAAGGAGAATTTAAGGTTCATTGGCTTTATTCGCTATGGGTTGCTTATGTACGTATTGCCTTTTACATGGCAACTTCGAATTTGCTCCATGGGAGATCCAACAGCAGCAACAACAGCATCGTTTGTCCCTTACCCACCTTCCACATTATTTTCTTAGTATGTTAATATTGACACAACACACGCCCGAAAGAACCAACCGTGATCGTTGTTGTGGCAGCACCGCAACCTTGCTGTGAGTGAGCCTTGTCCAGGGGAAACATGAAAGCGGCTGCTTTTTGTAACCTCCCCCTCCTCCCAAATTGGGAGGGAGAAAAACAGGTGTGTTTTTGAGGTGGTAGGTAGGCAGTTCCACCTGATATGTGGTTCATCGGAATTTTCGTCGCTGTGTGCTTGTTCAAATTGGAGGCGGGGATGTGCGATGCTATTGTTGACTGACATAGGAAGGAAGAATGAATTAGGAAAATAAGGGAAGGGGCAGAAAAATGGCGCTAGAGCGACGCGATCAAGATCGCTCGCGCATACTCTACTAGTCAGTGTTAAAAAATGCCCAGCGAACTCTACATATATGGCACAGTCAAGATCTTTATATGGCTTTGTAGTTGCATGCAAGGCTGTGTGTAAGTCGTGGTATTGTCGTCGTTGATTCGCCAGATTGCTTCAGTTAAGGAGAAAGAGTTGCCACGTGACTAACAAGCGCCAAACTCGTGGGATTTCACCGCAACACGTGACCCCACCAAATAGCAACGAAAATGAAATTGTGCGAAGTCGAACTGGAAACCAAATCGCAAAATCAAGCAAAACTAACCAAAAAATCACATGGCGAACCCAGGTGAGCTCAAAACAAACACTAGACGAACCCAACGAACAGTACAATGTATTACAATGCGTGTTTGGAAGTGCGCAACATAAAAAATTGAACCATATGGCTATTATCTTCACGTGCCTTGAGTGGATCTCGCAGATGTAACGCACCTTACAAAGTACTGCCTACACACACCGCCTTCAGACAGGGCTCTGAAAGAGTGGGTCTTTCCATTAAAACGGGCCCCAGCAGAAGCGCGTCACGGCCCTTTTGCAGGCAGTTGCAGGTCGCGACCTGGGGGGGTGGCGCAAATTGATCTGCCCAGCTATTTTTTCCCACTCCCCTACTTCTCACTTTCTCCTCTTCCCTTCTACGGCCGTGACAGTGACCATCGACATCGCGACATCTCCGCCACGCGCATCCTTTGTCGCATCTCAAACCTATCGTCAGTCATCCTTAGTTGTTGGATTGCATTTCTAAGATGGCCGCAATGTGAGTCAGATTCCCCTCGTACCCTTTTTTATCTGCTTGCCTGCCCTGTTGATCTGGCGCATTTAATGGTCGCGCGTCCGCCAACTAGAGCTCGATTTGAGCTCCAGAAGAGCTTCCTCCCATCGCGCCGATGCTAACTGGTTTCTTTCTCTTCTTTCTTTTTTCGTCCCCTATAGCGAGAGCTTCGACAACATTTACCTAGACCTTTCCAAGGAGAGTGGTAAGTGTCGTTTCGCCGAGAATGGCCTGGGTTGGAAGCCGGCCGGCGGCGGCGATGCATTCACCCTGGACCAGAGCAACATAGGCGGTGCACAATGGAGCAGGGCCTCGAAAGGATACGAAGTGAAGATCCATCAGCGGAACTCGGGCATCCTGCAGCTGGACGGTTTTCAACAAGAGGTGAGTAACGGCGCACTGTGTATTGCGTTGATTGACATGTTCGTGTCGAGTGCAAAGTGGCTAATCAAGGGAAACCTTCGTCTATTCCTTTTCTGTAGGACTACGAACGCCTGAACAAGATCTTCAAGAACTGGTACAGCCACAACCTCGAAAACAAGGAGCACTCTGTCCGTGGTTGGAATTGGGGCAAGGCCGAGTTTAGTAAGGCCGAACTCGTTTTCAACGTGCAGAACCGGCCGTTCTTTGAGATCCCCTACTCGGAGATTGCGAACACGAACCTGGCGGGCCGGAACGAAATCTCGGTCGACTTTTCCGTTAACGAAGATGCGAAAGCCAACGGCAACGGCGTCGGGAACGGGACCTCCAAAGGTCCCGTCAAAGGCCTTAAGGCGGCCGCCGGCAAAGACCAGCTGATGGAGATGCGCTTCTACATCCCGGGTACGACGACCAAGAAGGAGGCCGACGCAGACGGTGACGTCGCCTCTGGCGCTAGCGACGCAGAAGAGGAGAAGAACGCCGTGACGCTCTTCTACGACACACTTATGGAGAAAGCCGAGATTGGCGAGTCTGCTGGTGACACCATTGCTACCTTCCTTGATGTCCTGCATCTCACGCCAAGAGGCCGTTTCGACATTGATATGTACGACTCGTCGTTCCGCCTGCGGGGCAAGACCTACGACTACAAGATCCAGTACGACGCGATCAAGAAGTTCATGGTGCTCCCCAAGCCCGACGATATGCACGTCATGCTTTGCGTGGGCCTCGACCCGCCCCTGCGCCAGGGCCAGACCCGCTATCCATTTGTCGTCATGCAGTTCAAGCGCGACGAGGAAGTGACGCTGGATCTGAACCTGACCGAGGAGGAGCTCGAGTCCAGATACAAGGACAAGCTGCAGGGCCACTACGAACAACCTCTTCACCAGGTCGTGACCTATATATTCAAGGGCCTGGCGAACAAGAAGATTTCTGCGCCCGCTAAGGACTTTATGACGTATGTTTCCCCCTCCCCTCCCGCGCGCCCTCCTTTCTCTGCGCTCGTCTTTCTAACTCGTCAATATAGTCACCGGCAACAGTTTGGCATCAAGTGCTCTATCAAGGCCAGTGAGGGATTCCTGTACTGTCTGGAAAAAGCATTTATGTTTGTGCCCAAGCCAGCGTCGTACATCTCCTACGACCAGACCCAGTCCATCACATTCTCACGTGTCGGTGGCGCCGTTTCGACTTTGTCGACGTTTGACATCACGGTTCATATGAAGGCCGGGGGGGCTTCGTCGCAATTCAGCAACATTAACCGGGAGGATCTGAAGGCGCTCGAGGACTTCTTCAAGCTCAAGGGCTTGCGCGTCAAGAACGAGATCGACGAGGAGTCGAACATGATGGCGGCCGCCCTGCGCGACCAGGCCATGGACAGCTCCGACGACGAGGCGGGCGCTGCTGCCAAGGCCGACCGCGGCTCGGCCGACGAAGACGAGGAGAGCGTCGACGAAGATTTCCAGGCCGAGTCGGAGAGTGATGTGGCCGAGGAATACGACTCGAATCATGACAGCTCCGGCTCTGGGAGCGACGAGAGCGATGTGGACAACGAGGTCGACGATGACGACGACGACATGGACGACGAAGAGGAAGAAGAGGAGCGGCCAAAGAAGAAGAAGAAGATATGAGCGCAAAGAGATGACAGATTAGGGCTTGTTGTCTTTGCCGCCATTGCCGCTATTTTTTTTTTGCGGACATTCTGGCCTCCCCGATATGGACTTCTAACCACTTCACCGATCCCCTTTTTGTCTCATTTTTGCTCTACTTTTTTGGCCTTTGCTTTGGCTTCTCGTTTTGCTACATTCTTATTTTCTCGAGGCCGCGTTTTTGTGAATATTGGCGGTTTGGGCGTTCGGTCATTTTTTTATGCTTTGAAAGAAGGAAAAAGTATCGGCATGGCTGGTGCACGCACTCATGCCAGCAGGGACTCTCTTAGGAAGATTCTTTCTATATATTCTTAAAAAAAAACACATCACAAAACAAAACACGTCCTCCCATGTTCCACGCTGGAAGCAGGGGAGGTAAAATTCCTTCTACAATGGTATGTGGAACCGAGCGAGCCTGGGCGGCCGTTTTGCTGAGGAGCACGTGAGGCTCCTGAACCTGGGTGGGCAAATGGGCGCCTGCCGCCTACGTCAGGCTGCACTAACCCGACAGCAGACCAGCTTTCTGCCAGTGCGGGGCGAGCGCTGTTGCCGCTGGGAACGCGAACAGTGGTGGCCTCCTGCCTCCCTACCCCACCAAACAGGCCAAGCACCGCCTAACAGACCGCCCTCAGAGAGAAGGAGGGAGGAGGGGAGCCGAAAAATTAATTATGAAAATTGAAGGCGAAAAAAATAAAGGCACATTATTAAAACAATAAATTTCCAAACGAACGAGAATACCAAAAAACGAGTTGTCACCGCCGCCCACCAACACACCAGGCCTGTTGTCTTCCAGCTGCCGCACGCAAATATCTCTCTGGCCAAAGCAACATCCTCACGACCCAAGTATCGTCTGCCTCACGCGGTGCCCTCTTGCTACGCCGCCTGCATAGCCCATTGCATTCCTTTTGTTTTCTTTTTTCTTGTCTTCGATTTCTGCTCCTTTTCTTCCGCTCCTTCAGGTTACTTTGCCGTGCACGACCTCCCGCTGAGACGGCATCACCAAATCCGAGCCACTCGCCGACATTTCCAATTTCTCCAGCAAAGCCAACGACATCTCCTGCCCCCCCCCCTCCCCTCCCTGGTGGACCGCTCTTCCGCCCCTCTCAGTCTCCGCAACCGCCCAACAAACCTCCTTGCTAGGCATGCGTCTCCCATAGCAAGCCTGCTTTCTTCGTCCCCTCTCTTTCTCCTTCAGCTTCGTCTCGAGATCGTCGACATTGGACGACCCCAGGCACTGAAGCTAAACTCCCCCGTGACACTCTGCTCTGCGACCCTTCTCCCACCGCTGCCGACTCTCCGCCGCATCCGTCCTCGGTTCAGCTCTACGCTCGACGGCCGCCGGGCCTTTCTCGCCTTGAACGGCTCTCCGCCGCCGCCCCCTCTCTCTCGCCCATCCTCTTAGATACCAATCACACGTTCAGACTTCGGTAGCCACGATGGACAGCCAAGTCAGCCAACAGGTAGGCTTCTTCGGCCCGGTGGTCGTGGGCATTTTTGTGCTGTTGTATCTTTACTTTTGCCTTGCTACCTTATGCTGACACTGTCTCCCCCCACCTCTACAGATTGAAAAGGCCATTGAGATCGCCTGGAGCCCAACCTCGGACGCCGCGCTCAAGGGCCAGGCCTTTGACTACCTCCACCAATTGCGCTCTGACCCGCAGGCTTGGCAGCTGTGTGCGGCCCTCTTCACCCGCTCACCACGAACATCGGAGGTCGTGCGTCTCGTGTCGCTGGAAATCGTCAACAATGCCGTGCAGACCCAGGCCCTCGACGGCAATAGCCTCTCGTTTCTGAAGAACACCCTGCTCGAGTACATCCAGCGGACATATGGCAGCGGCGACCCTGACCCCCAGGTCGACCCGCCTGCACTGCAGAATAAGCTCACCCAGACGCTCACGTACCTCTTCGTCTACTCATACCAGGAGGGCTGGGAGACATTCATCGACGACTTTTTGGCCCTCACGGCCTCGCCCAACGGCGGCGGGCAGCGGGACAACATTGCCGGCGTCATCCTGTACCTGCGCATGCTGGGCTCTGTGCACGACGAGATTGCCGACGTTATGCTGGCGCGCCAGTCTGCCGACGTGAAGCGCAACAACAACCTCAAGGACCTCGTCCGCGACCGCGACATGCACAAGATTGCGCGGTCATGGCAGGAGCTGCTGCTGCAGTACGGCAACCGGAACGACCACATTCTCGAGATGACGCTGAAGATCATGGGCAAGTGGGTGAGCTGGATCGACATCTCGCTTGTTATCAACCAGGAAATGCTCAGCCTCCTGTTCCCGCTGATCGGCCGCTCGAACCCTAACAGCGGCGAGGACAAGGTCCGCGACGCTGCCATCGATACCGTGACGGAGGTGGTTGCTAAAAAGATGAAGCCCAGCGACAAGATCGAAATGATCTGTTTCCTCAACTTGCGTGACATCGTCTCCCAGCTGGTCGCTAGCCCCCCGCTCAACGACTACCAGAAGACGCCCAAGTACGACACCGATCTAGCTGAGGCTGTCGCGAAGCTAGTCAACACCGTCGTCAGCGATATCGTCCGCGTGCTCGACGACTCGACCGTCGAGTCGGACGCCCGCGCCCGCGCCGAACCGCTGCTGCACGAGTTCCTTCCCCTGCTCCTCCGCTTCTTCTCCGACGAATACGACGAGGTCTGCTCGACCGTGATCCCCGCCCTGACCGACCTGCTGACGTTCCTGCGGAAAGTGCCGAACCTGCCTCCGGCCTACCGGGACATGCTAGCCCCTATCCTCAACGCCATTGTCGGCAAGATGCGGTACGATGAGACGAGCAACTGGGGCAATAAGGACGAGCAGACGGATGAGGTCGAGTTCCAAGAGTTGCGCAAATGGCTACAGAACTTGCAAAAGAGCGTAGCCGCAGTCGACCAGGACCTCTACGTTGATGTGCTTAGCAACCTCATCGCCAACGCCTTCCAGACGCTCGACCAGCAAGGCTCCAACATGGACTGGCGCGACCTCGACCTCGCCCTACACGAGCTGGATCTGTTTGGCGAGCTGACGCTGCCGAACCAGGGGCTTACTGCCAAGAACAAGCCGTCCGCTGCTGCATCAGAACGTATGGTGGCTCTGATGCGCAAGATGATAGAGTCTGGTATGTTTGTGCCCCCCTTCCCCCTTCTCATTCATAAATACCGCCTACTGTATACTAACACATTTCTGCTGTAGGCATTGCCGAGTTCCAGCACCCTGCCGTCCTTCTGCAGTACATGGAGATCTGCAACCGGTACTGCTCCTTCTTCGAGAGCCACCACGAGTACATCCCCCGTGCCCTCGAGAACTTTGTCCGCTTAACACACCACGAGCACCCGCGTATCCGCATCCGGTCATGGTACCTCTTCCACCGTGTCGTAAAGCAGCTGCGGTCGCAGGTCGGCAACGTGGCCGAAACGATTATCCAGTCGATTAGCGACTTGCTCCCCATCCGCGCCGAGGTCCCCAACGACGAGGCCGACGACGACATGTCCTCCGACGAGACCGACCACTCTGCTGATGCACTGTTCAACGGCCAACTCTACCTGTTCGAGGCCATTGGCTGTGTCTCATCAACAAACGCCACCCCGGCTGAGAAGCAAGCCCTCTACGCACGCTCGGTGATGGATCCGCTGTTTTCGGACATGGAGCGGAACCTGCCGCGTGCCAAGGCGGGCGACACGCAGGCGATTCTGCAAATCCATCACATCATCATGGCTCTCGGGACACTGGCGTACGGCTTCTCGGATTATCAAGTCAGCCCCGGCGCCGGCAGCAGCAGCAGCAACAACAACAAGCCCCCTCCAGATGAGGCCATCTCAAGCGAGTTTTCAAGAGCTGCCGAAGCGATTCTGATTGCCCTTGGTGAGCTCAACGCGAACTCGGAGATCCGCGCCGCTTGCCGCTCGGCATTCTCACGCCTCCTAGGCGTTATGGGTGCCGCCGTCTTGCCACAACTGCCACAATGGATTGAGGGTCTTCTGTCGCAGACCTCCTCCAAGGACGAAATGGCATTCTTCCTGCGCCTCTTGGAGCAGGTCGTGTACAACTTCAAGGGCCAGATCTACAACGTTCTCAATATGCTGCTGACGCCCCTGCTGCAGCGCGTGCTAGGTGGCTTGTCTGAGCCCATCTCGGGCACGGATGACGAGATCCAGCTGGCTGAGCTGCGGCGCGAGTATTTGACGTTCCTGCAAATCATCCTGACCAACCAGCTGGAGGGTGTCCTGATCAGCGAGGCCAACCAGGGTTTCTTTGAGACCATGATCTCATCTGTGACGGCTCTTGCAAGAATTATTGGCCACAGCAACCTGATTGGGAGCAGACTGGCCTTTAGTGTCCTGGCACGTATGACTTCCGTCTGGGGTGGCCCGGACGTGGCGGTTATTCGGGCACCACCTGGCTCGGGTAACAACACGGACAACATCGCCAGCAACAACAAATCTTCCACATCAACTACGACCATCTCTAACAACAGCAACAACACCGGCGATCAGTCTCCTGCGCTGGGTGGCCCGCCTGTACCAAGCATCCCCGGTTTCGACAGCTTCGTGATTGACCGCTTCCACGCAACGTGCTGGGACGTGCTCCGGGACCCGCAGTTCCGCCCAGGCAAGGACGCCCAGTCACGGCAGGTGCTCAACGAGATTGCCGGCCTGGAGCAGACCATCTACGTCAAGACAGGCGACGTCTTTATACAGCACCTCCAGTCCACCCTGCTGCCGCAGCTGGGTGGTGGTGCCGAGTTTGTGCAGAACCTGACGACAGCCACGGACCGGCGGACATTTGCCTTGTACCTGCAAAATCTGCGGAAGAACGACTGAGAAATACCTTTTCATCTTTTCTTCTAAGTTCTCTAAAATTTTGTGTCTCCCCCTTGCTGGGCCTTATCTTTTCTCACACCTCCTTTTCTTTTGTTATCTCACCTAACACTCCTGATCCGATTTCACGCTTCTTAGATATCGATTTTTTCACACCCTTAAATATCTCCTATACTTTACTCTTTTCTATACACACCCCTAGGCGAAATACCACTTTCCACCCGTTTTGTCTTTGAATATCAAGCACACAACAAAAAAACGATGTTGATCATGCAGTCATCCCATCTATCTTCAACCTTATCTTCTCACTTCATGTATATTTTTTTTTCCCTCATAAATTACACCCTGTGCAAAATAAGACCGTACAAAGCAAAAAGAAATCGAAAAACTTACCAAGAAAATAGGAAATGAGGAGAGAGTAAAAAAAGTAGCTTACGAGACAAAGCATTGTTAAGAGACTATGACCGCACAGCTAGCGTGATTCCATCCCATCTCTACATCCCCATATAATGACCAAGCCATTTTGTTTTTGCCTGGACTGAAAGGCGTTTCTCGCTTATTTTACTATGATTTATGAAGTCTTCTGTTTGTTTGTTTTTTTTGGGAGGGGGGGGGGAGGGGGAGCAAAAACAGGAGGGGAGTAAAGGGCGTTGATAGTTAGGGGCCTGACAGCGTGGCGAAAGAAGTAAAAGAACAAGAAAAAGAAGGCAGATCGGGACGAATCGAAAAGGCTGTCTCATCTGCAGTTGCATCTGATAGGTCACACGTATTAGCTACGACAGTAAGATACGAATACGTTTAACAGGAATATTTCCATATTTGATGAGCCGCAATCCAGAAATGTCATTGCATGCTATCCCTTAATATATAAGAAATACGATCCTAGTGTGGCGTGAGAGCGAATGCGAGTGTGTACTATGTACAAAACAATGATATCCAAAACGTCATAATCCTGATTACCACCTTGCCAAACCCAAATCCAAACCTAAAAATCAAAGTGACATCCTCGGGGGTATCTTTTACAAACATTCTATTACTTCCTCGAGGTTGTCATGAGCGGAGTAAGAGGGAGGATATGGCCACTCCTGGGCAGTTCCTCCTGTTGTGCTTTCCCTTCCTTTTTTTCTTTTTTTTCTTTTTTTCTCTTTTTTTTTCGCATTTACCTTCCATAATCGTTCGTAGCGTCATTTCCAAAACCATCCCGAGTTCTTCGTGCCGTCGTTTCTGGTTGGCTTCGAGGTGACCTCGCTCTTATCAACCGCTCGGGACTGCTCACTGCTTTCGTCACTGCCATCACTATCGCCGTACGTGTCCTTAGAAGCCGTAGCTTCCTGTGACGACTGTGACCGGATGGTGTACCGCGTCTCCCGCGATACCTCGTTGCCGTCGGCGTCGAGGCGCTGCACCACAATCTTGACGTGACGGTTGCCAAACGCGTCGACGTGCTCCTCGGTCGTCTGGATGGTCTCGCCCTGGCGTCCATCGTCGTCTCCAGCCTGACCGTCTCTGCGAACAACAGACGTTTCTGTTGTTGAGGACGACGACGATGACCGCGAGTAGCGGCCCTCAGAGTCGAATCCGCTCGAGAACGACTTGATCAGCGTTCCCAGCGACTTCTCGGCGTTGGCATACGCCGAGCGCACCGAGTTGTAAAGCTCATCTTCGGCGCTGGGTTCGTTCTTCTCATTGCTTGATGCGTTGTCCGTCTTGGCTCCATCTTCACAGTCACCTGTCTCCTCGCGAATGATGCGGTTCAGGACACGGAAAACCCGATTCAGCTCGTCAAACAACCCGCCGCCATAGCCAGGCTCACGCGATTCTGGCGCACTGGTCGTCTCCTGGCCCTGACTCCACGGACTGCGAAAGACAGCCTTGCTCTCTTCGGTCACACCGTCCCACTTGCTCGTGTCATTTTCGTTGTCGTGCTCGTGGTTCTTGTCGGCGTCCTCCTCTTCCAGCTGCTCTCTCCACAGGTCCCAGTCCCGTTCGGCCAGCGCTGCCACCGCGCGCACGACGTCGTCGCTTGGCGTGCTCGCAGCACTGCTGGCCCCCTCTACACTGCCAGCCACTGCTGAGCGCGGGAAACACGCATCGATCAGGCGCTGGCTGTGCATCCGGTGGAAGAACGCATATGGCGGTTCAATGGCACTGCCGTAGCGCATCTGATAGCGGAGGTTGCGGTACGAGCGGTCGGCCAGGTCGAGGAGCGGCCGCCCGCTGCTGGCGCGAAGTAAGTCCTCAAAGACATCAGCGTAGGTGAAAGCGAATGGGTCGGCACCGAACGGGACGTCCTGGGGAACGGGTGGCGGGAGGAGGTGGAGTTGCTGCTGCTGCTGGAGTTTGAGAGGCGAGTAAGGCGAGTAATAGATGAACTTGTGCCACTCTAGCAGTTGGGCGGCATCGACACCATCGAGCGAGTCGGCGTTGTCGGACGGCAGGTGGGAATTTGACGGAATTGTTGAGTGATAGCTGTCGTTGTTCGCTTGTGGTGGCGACGGCTGCTGGGAAGAGGGAGAGGAAGAGAGAGAAGAAGAAGAGGCGGGGGCGTTCGATGTGGATGGCGAGAGCTGTGCCCCCTCGGTAGGGCTGGTCTCGGCAACCTTGTCAGACTCTCCACGGATGTTGAGGTTCTTCGACACCATGGTGGGGATGCCCAGCAGGCCATGGAGCGTCGTGCCGATGTGCGTGTCGACATGCTGCTTCCAGCGGATGAAGGGGTTCTTGGGGGGGTCGTTGTCGTCACCCATGACGGCGGTAGATTGTGTGATGATCTGTGTGGGGTAATGTTCGAGGGGTTTGTTGAAGATGGACAGCGCTTGTCGTGGGCTGTGTCTCGCAGCGTTCTTGTTGAAAGAATAACAGTGCTGGCTGTGTCCTCTTCGTCGAGACTGTCAGATCGGAGGAATATCGAAAGACTCGAAGAGGCGGAAAAAGGCTGCGCCAAATGGGAAGGGACGAAGGAAGCCGCCACACTGTGTCTGTCGACAGTGGTCTCAGGCCGCAAAAAGCGGGGGCGGAGCCCGGCTAGAACGGAAATTCCAGGGTGATAATGGGCAGGAACGGCTTGGTTCCCAGGGAAAGTGGGGCCACTGCCACCTGTGGAATCACAAGCACTGTGTTGCGTCGAACAGCTTAAACGGCAGGCGCGTCGCGCAAAACGGCTTATTCAGGAAAGTGCAAAGGGCCCCTAAGTGGCACTAGAATGCCCCCAAACGTGTCCGAGGAGAGCATGTTTTTACACTAACCACGCCTCGTCTCTGGGTGCTCTAAGCACCTATCATGACGAAACCTGCCTTGAAGAGACCTCGAAGTGGAATAGGCAGCAAATTGGCAATCCACCGTCCAAAGTACTCATTTCGACCACCCTTTCTCGCTTTTCTACTTTTTGTCCGGATTCCATTTCTGCATCTCGCTCTCGATCATCTCTCTTTGGATGAGCAACGCTACGCTCTTACATGGGTTAGACACTGGCCGGCTGGTTCCGACTGCATATTCGTGATACGCGAAAAGCCTCATTTTCTGACATCGGCCTTCCGCCCCCGACCAGCAAACTCGACAGCACAGACCCGACCGGCACTGCAAATCGACTTCTGCGAAACCCCCCCTGTTGATACACCTATTTCACTCCCTCGCACGACTACCCAAATGCACATGAGTCGATCCCAGAGCTGCCGACAGTCACCCTCTACGGCGGCGCTCCAACGCTGAGCTTGGCTGTTTTGCCTCGCGCGCCCTAGATATCAGATATCACGGCAACGGCACACCCGAAACGCGAGTGACTACGTTCGGCGGCCACTTTTAGAGACACGACGACAAGATGTACATAATACGAGCGCCCTCGCCGCCGCTGCCGCTGCCGCCGTTGCTTGCGTCATGGCCGCCCTTTCCCGGCGGCGGCGCGTTTGGCAACAACGGCACATCTGGTGATGGACCGGCCGGCGACCTGCCCAGCAACTGGTCGTCGCTTATCGGTATTGTAACGGCCATCGTGGGAAACGTTTTGATCGCTCTTGCGCTCAACGTGCAGCGCTATGCACACATACGGCTGCACAGGGAGCAGCAGCGGAACCGTGAACGAGCGCGGCAAGCGTTGAAGGATGCGGCGAACAACAACGGGAGGGCCAGTAAGAACAATCGTCAAGGGGGCAGCGGTAGCAGAAACGGCAATGGTGGCGGATATGGCGCCGTGGAAAGCAGTGGGAGTGGGAACGAAGGCCGATACGACGGTGGCGACGGGCACGAAGCCGATGACGAGGGTGATGCCGATAACGACGGGCGTCATGCACACGAATCCGATCCATTGACGACAGATTACCGTCGTGGCAACTCGCCGTACTCCGCCAACTCCGTGGGCCGCAAATCGTCCTCTTCAGACTCGGACCCCGACTCGCCGCGGTCGACGTCGTACCTGCAGTCGCCCTACTGGTGGCTGGGTCAAGTGCTGATCACCATCGGCGAGATGGGCAACTTCTTGGCTTACGGCTTTGCACCGGCCTCGATCGTGTCTCCGCTGGGCGTGGTGGCGCTTATTTCCAACTGCGTGATTGCTCCGATCTTATTCAAGGAGTCTTTCCGGAAGCGTGATTTCGGCGGCGTTATCATCGCCATCGCTGGCGCTGTGACCGTCGTCCTCAGTGCCAAGCAGGAAGAGACCAAGCTCAACCCGCACGACGTGTGGGATGCCATCACGACGACGGCCTTTGAGATCTACGTGGGCGTAACTTGTGGGCTTATTGCGCTGTTGATGTGGGCCAGCCCGCGGTACGGCAACCGGACCATCCTCATTGATTTGGGTCTGGTCGGTCTATTTGGTGAGCTCCCCTCTCTTCCATCATCTTACTGCTTTCTCTTCCCTTTCAACTTATCTAACTGTACCTTTAGGCGGCTACACGGTCCTGGCCACCAAGGGCGTTTCGTCCATGCTTTCCTCGACACTTCTCGGGGCTTTCCTTACACCTATGACCTACGTCCTCCTAGCCATCCTGCTCGGCACGGCTGTTATGCAGGTCCGCTACGTCAACAAGGCTCTGCAGCGCTTTGACTCGACGCAGGTCATCCCCATCCAGTTTGTCATGTTCACGCTATGTGTGATCATCGGCAGCGCTGTTCTATACCGCGACTTCGAGCGCACTACCGCCGAGCAGGCCGCCAAGTTTGTGGGCGGGTGTCTGTTGACGTTTTTCGGCGTGTTCATCATCACCAGCGGCCGCCCAAGCGCAGACGCCGATGAGGAAGACGACGATAGTCTCTCAGTTGCCGACGGGCCGGGAGAGTCTATCAATCTCGCAGAGCAGGCAAACAACGGAGAAGACGGCGCACCACAGACACCAACCGGGCGGTCGACCATTCGGCATGGCTCCCGGCGCTCGTCACGCGCGTCCCGTGTCAACTTTGTTGGCACTCTCACCAACCGGCCACTCTCGCTGGCCACAGAGACCGGTGTTCCCTCTCAGCGGACACCTGTCGTGACACCAAGCCTAGCAGCTACCTCTGTCCCACGGAAATCTGTGCCACTGCCACCACAAGACGCTGAGGCTGCAGCCGACTACTTAACGTACAAAGACGACGAGGAGAGCGGCGGTGAAGAGCCGACACAGCCTCTTCTTGAGAACCCATGGCGTAGCGCATCGTTCAGCACGCCTGTTAGTGGATCACCGCTGGATGCCCCTACCACACCTGCCGGAGCCCTTCGCCCCAGCCTTGGCCCCTCACCCTTTAGTGCAGATTCGGTCCTGCACGCGATTGGCACTGGAGACAACGCACCGAACTCTTCTTCACCAGCGCCGCCGCTGGCCGACCGGCCCGTCACACCGTCGGCTGTGCTGCGGCCCCACCAGACACCCTCGCAATACTTCCACCAAAGTCCCATGATCTCGCCATCGCCACTCTTGTCATCGACGATGAGCGCCGTGGTGGCCGACACTATTCTTCAACACCTCGACGGAGGCAGTCCCCAGGCAGCACGACGGCCGTCTACGCGACGGGTCCGGCCCAGTTTGCGGTCGAGCCTGTTTGTACCGCAGGATGAGCTGCTGCGTGATGACGCCGAGCGGCTCCTGCACCCCTCTATCGCGCACCAGAACCACCCGTACCGCAACCACCAGCACGGCGGCTCGCTGGAAACGTTCGTGGCGGGCCTCGGCATACCAAGCACGTCCCATCCTACGACGTCCACGCGGGTAGGCACGTCTGTGGCCGAGCCTTCGGGCACGTCTGGTGATGTGGGTAACAGACGCAATGTCCAGACATCCGGCGGTCCGCCGTCGACTTCAAAACCGGAGGGCGGTGTAGATTCGCGTGGACGTGCACGCAGCCTGAGCACGACGCTCGGCGGGCTCTTCTGGTCAAGACGGAAGAGCGCTGCGAATATCGAAGAGGGTAACTCTGCCGAAAGCAGCAACCCAGACGGCAGTACCGAAGTCCCTCGAGACGACTATACAGCCAGCGACGACCTCCCGCCGCCCTCCGCCGCAGTGACCGAGTCAGAGGCCGAGACGCGGCCTGATAGTTTCTTTTAGGAAAAGAATGCCTTTTTGGCTGTCGACCCGACCAGACCAACGCCGCCCCGGCTTGGAAAGACGAGCAAAAAGACGCCTCGGCGCAGTGTGCGGATTAGGAGGAGACCGCGGACCTGGGAGTAACGACTCCCTCTGTCTTGAATGGTTGGGTCCTTTGTTCATTTGGATTTTGTTGTTTTACCGTCTTTATACCTCTTTTCGTTTTTTGTTTTGTTTTCATATTGTTGTGGTTTGATGCCACCATAGCCTTGCAGCTCCTGCGCTACGATTCTGGTTCTGCCCGTTCTTTTTCCGGCTTACATTTTTTATTATTACCAAGAATTTTCAATTTACACACCTGTACATTTTGTTCCAAAAGAACGAAAGTAAAAAATGAAATGAATTGTCGTGAATGAAGAACCTGGGATTGATCAAATCACTGTATATACCGCAACTCGTCGTGTTATATCAAAAATATCACAGTAAATGTGCGCACGCTATTTTATACAAAAAAAATGAAATCAAAAGCCAGTAAACAAACATCAGGATACACCTCATGGCGCCACCTTGACATCGTCCGGCGTGCCCTTGAGCGCCCACTGCCGCAGCACATTTTTCTGCAGCTTGCCCGTGCTCGTCTTGGGCAGCTCCGTCACGACCTCGACCTCGCGCGGTACCATGAACCGGCTGATGCTGCTCTGGTGCTTGACCCAGTCCAGGAACACCTGCTGCTCGATGGTGACGGGCTTACCGCTGCGCACCGAGTCTGCCGTCTGCTTCGTCGTCAGGTACGCCTTGGGCCGCTCGCCCCAGTGTGAGTCGGGCACGGCGACGACGGCAGCCTCAAGGACGTCTGGGTGCTCGACCAAAATGCTTTCGAGGGCGACAGACGAGATGTTCTCGCCGCCCGAGATGATAATGTCCTTGGCGCGGTCGAGGATCTGCACGCTGCCGTCCGGATGCATGACGGCCAGATCGCCCGAGTGTAGCACGCCGCCGGCAAACAGCTTGTCAGTGGCGGCGGGGTCCTTGTAATAGCCCTTGGCGCAAATGTTGCCACGGAAGACGATTTCGCCAATGGTGCGGGCGTCGCGGGGCACGTCGACAAAGACAGTCGTGCCCTTCTTGGTCATCGTCGTGACAGGGTTGCCGTCGTCGTCGATCTTAATGACGCGCACCGCCAGACTGGTCAGGAAGCCGTGGCCCTGGCGGGCCATGCGCTCGAACTTCTGGTGTCCGGGCAGCTTTTTCCACGAGGGAAGGATGTAGCCGCGCGTGATAGGCCCGTACGTCTCGGTCATACCGTAGACATGGACAGGGCTGAGGTTCAACTTGCTCTGTAATCGGTTAGATGTGGAAAGTCAATACAGCAGGAAAAAGGGAATGCCACCTACCATCTGCTCAAACAAGTGGGCGGTCGGGGGGCTCGCAGCCACGGTGACCTTGACGGGGTGCGCCAGCCGCTCGGCCTCGGGCGCCGCACACAGCAGCGTGTTGACGGTTGGCGCGGCGTTGAAGTGCGTGACGCCCTCCTCGCGCAGCAGCTTCCAGATCAGGCCGTAGTCGATCTTGCGCAGACACACGTGGGTGCCCCGCACAGCGCACACCGACCAGGGAAACGTCCAGCCGACGGCGTGGAACATGGGCAGGGTCCACAGGTAGCGGCAGCGGTTGGGCTTGGAGACACTGCCGCTCTCGCTGTCGTCGCTGCCGTCGTCCTCGCCGTTGAGGCCCGACTCGGCGACGTTGGCCAGCGCCGCCAGATACGCACCGCGGTGCGTGAACTCGACGCCCTTGGGTCGCGCCGTGGTACCCGACGTAAAGGGGATCGCAATGGTGTCGTCCTCGTCGAGCGGCTTGTGGCTCGGCTGGGCGGCCACAAAAGCGTGCAGGCCAGCCCAGCCGCGGTCTTCGACGTCCGGACGATGCGCCTCGAAATGCAGACCCTCGAGCACGGCCGCGTCGAAGGCGCCTCGCAGCTCGCCCTCGGTAGCGTCAATGTCGTCGTCGACCAGAATGGGCACTGTCGGGTGAGTGGACGCGTAGCAGTGGGCGCCCTCGGTGAGCAGCGACGCAAACTGGGCGTCGGCCACGATCATGTCCACGTCGGCAAAGTCAAAGACGTAGGCGACGTCGGAGGCAATCAGGCGGTAGTTGGCCGGGACCAGCACACCGCCGGCGGCGCCCGTAGCAAAGATGGTCTCGAGAAAGGCCGGGGTGTTAGGGGCCAGAATGCCGATGCGACGGTAACCGTGGTGGGAGAAGTACCAGGCGAGGCCGCGGGCCCGGTCAGCAAATTCGGCATAGTTGCGGCGCAGGGTGCGGCCGTTGGCGGTGATGTGAACAATGGCTTCGGCGTCGGGCTCGATGGCAGCGGCACGCTCGAGGAAGAGCGTCGGCGTGAGGACGTGCTTGAAGACGGGCGAGGGCGCTTCGTGGGTAGCGGTGGTCGCTTGGGCGGCGGCCGGGTCAGGGGAAGCATTCGCGCCAACAAGGTGTCTCAGAACAGACCCAAGACGAAACTGGGGCCCGGACATTGTGTAGGACGGGCGAAGGGCGAAGAGAAAGTCAATGAAGAGACGAGGAGAGAATGCCGATGCGGATGGCGAGAGTAAACAAGGGGCGTCAGAAGGGGGGGGGAGGGAAAAGAAGAGAAGGGGAACAAGAGCCAAGAAGTAGAGGGAGAAATAAGAGTATTTAACGACCACGGG
This sequence comes from Sporothrix dimorphospora, assembly GCA_021397985.1. NCBI lineage: Eukaryota > Fungi > Ascomycota > Sordariomycetes > Ophiostomatales > Ophiostomataceae > Sporothrix > Sporothrix dimorphospora. The sequence goes on from WOUA01000045.1 coordinate 174,197, forward strand.
AATAAAGCAGGGACGAGAAAAGACAAAAAGAAAAAGGACTGTCGCCAATGTTGCTGCTCTCTTGACTTACGGCTGTGGAGCCTCGTGGCCGAAATAATGGCTGGACCGACTTCCGAGGCAAAACGGCGGCTCTGGGGGTTCTGCGGGCGCTCTGGGGGCAGTCTGGGGAAGGTGTCAGCTGATCCACAGGCGTGTTTGAACCGTGTTAGTGGACAAAGAGTTCGGGGAAATGGCTGTGTCTCCGGAAGGAATGTCGCTTAATCGCCTCGCTAGCGTGGAGAAGGGTTGTCCCATACGGAGTAATGGGGTAGAGCCAGGGGCAGAGAGCGCTTCTCCAGTTTCGCGACAGGCAGTCGAGCTCTGCATCGCGGCCGAGCTCTAGAGTTTGTGTCACATTGGATTTGGGAGCATATAGGATACAGAGTACTGGTGTAATGTGAGGCAGCGAGGTCATTGGTGGCACGAGAGACGTATGGTTGGACGCGTGAGCACTCTATTGATCCCAGCCGCGTTCGTAAGACTGGGAAAAGCAAAACGAAAGTCGTTAAAAATATCCAAAAAAAAAGAAGAAGAAACCGTTATAGCCTTGACCAAATCCAAGAACCGTGTCCCACCAAAAGTATGTGTAATTAGATAGCACAGTCCACATCTACAAGTGCGCGACGTACACTACTCCTTCTTGATCAGGCTGTCAAACAGCGGCTTGAGCGAGAAGGCGCTCTTCTTTGGAATGCGCTTCTGGCCGTTGGCGTAGTCGACAAAGGTGACGCCGAAGCGCGTCTCGTAGCCCTCGGCCCACTCAAAGTTGTCCATGAGCGACCAGGCCATGTAGCCGCGCACGTTGACGCCGTCCTCGCGTACGGCGTCGGCCAGGGCGTGCACGTAGCCGTCAAAGTAGCGCACGCGGAAGTCGTCGTTGACCACGTCGTCGGCGCCCAGGTCATTCTCGCCCTTGATGCTCGTGCCGTTCTCGGTGACGTACATCTTGGGCCCGCCGTAGCGGCGGCTCAGCCACACAATCAGGTCGCGGAAGCCGCGCGGATGCGGACGCAGCCAGAACGACTGCGTCTCCTCGCCGATGCTCTTGCCGTTCTTGTCCTCGAACAGCGTCTCCAAGTTGCCGAGGAAGTCGTCCTCGGCGGGCTCCGTCGTCTTGTGGCGGATATAGTTGGCTGTGTAGTGGTTCATGCCGTAAAAGTCGTTGGACCCTTGCACGAGCGCGCGCTCCTCCTCGGTGAACTCGGGCAGGCGGTCGCCGAGCTGCTTGCGCATGGATTCCGGGTAGTGGCCAAAGTAGATGGGGTCGGCGAACCAGGAGATTGCAAACTCGATCTTGCGGTCGCAGGCCTCGACATCGGCCGGGTCTTCGGGGTCCCAGGGGTAGGTGGCGTCGCCATTCAGGGTGATGCCGATCTCGCCGCCGTCGCTGGCGGGCTTGAAGTCGGCGCGGTATGCGCGCACGGCGCGGCCGTGGGCCAGCAGGATGTTGTGGCCGACCTGCCAGGGCTCGCGGGCGCTGTCGCCAACGGCTGACTTGGTGCGGTCCGAGGTGCGGCCGGGTGCGAAGAAGCCCGTGTTGAAGCCGAGGATGGACGAGCACCAGGGTTCGTTGAAGGTGATCCAGTGCTTGACCTTGGGCAGGGCAGCGAACAGGGTGCGGGCGTAGTGCTCAAAGTCGAGGGGGAACTCGGTCCGGTTCAGCAGGCCGCCGTAGCGCTGCTCGAGGCCCTCGGGCAGGTCCCAGTGGAAGAGTGTGACGAGGGGCGTGATGCCCGCGGCCAGCAGCGCATCGACAAACTTGACATAGAAGTCGAGGCCCTTTTGGTTGACGGGGTCGTTGCGGCCGCCGAGCGGGATCACGCGCGACCACGAGACGGAGAACCGGTAGGCCTTGGCGCCGACCTTCTGGAGCAGCTCAATGTCGTCGCGCCAGCGGTTGTAGGAGTCGCAGGCGACGGCGCCCGAGCTGCCGTCGGCGATCTTGCCAGGGATGGCGCAGAAGGTGTCCCAGATGGACGGCCCGCGACCGTCCTGATCAGCACCGCCTTCGATCTGGTAACTGGAAAGAGAAGAAGGGGATTAGCAGTGGGCTCACGTGTAGGAAACCGAGGAAAGAGTACGCACGAGGCGGTGGCAAAGCCCCAGAGGAAGTCCTTGGGCAGAGACATGGTGGTAGGTGACTGGGATCAAAGGTGGGAGAAAAGGGTCAAACGAGGTGCCAATTGGGCAGTAAAAAGAAGAAATGGAAGAGGGGTATACAAGAAAAGAAGAGGCACACAGAGAGAAGCTAGGGCAGGGTAGAAAGAAAGAGAAGAAAAAGAAGCATCAACAAAACGCCTACCAAAGGCCGGCTGCTGCGGCAGACCCAGAAGGGCGGTCGTCGTCTTATATAGACGACATCGGCGGGACACAAAAACACAGTGCAACAACCAACTCAAAGAAGAGCCCCAAAAAGCGGAAACAATAAATAAAAAAGGAAACGGGAACAACGCAGCGAGCAGCAGCGCGGGCTGCGGAAAACGGGAGGACAGGACACAGGATGCTTGGCCGGTTGCCACCATCCTGTGGGAACGGGACCCAACCTGGCTGTTGGATGGATACATGCCGGTTTCATGCCTCTTGTGCTGTCGTCTGCCTTATGCTCTCTGTGCCTGGTGCTCCTCTTTTGCTCCTTTTCTTGTTGCTGTTCTCCCGCGTCGGACCGTCGACACCGAACGACTGCTGGTGATTTTGGCGACTTTTGGCGACACGTTTGGGGAAGCTAACGAGCCATGAGCTAACGTGGCAACCCCTGTCCCCTTTGTTGGCGTCACCCCAAGCCATCGGGGCGCACCAGCGGGACTGTTTGCACAATGTTCCGTCGCTGTTCGCCTCTTCTCTCGGGTCGTCTTCTTTTTGTCTCGCTTTGCGGTGGGTTTCGTACAAGTAGAAGCATATTAGTGGATATGCTCGTGAGGGGAAGAGACAAGGGAAAGAGCGCAGCAGGAAAGAGGGGCTCCGCCCGTGGAGCAATGCGTGCTGTTACCCCCACCGCGGGGGCACAGCGTCTGTGCTGGGACGCCCTAGTCCAGGCCTCTCACCACTGTGGGCAGCACAGTGAAAGGCCGAGCCAGGGCCGTGGATGGGCCTCGTGGGCCACCGACCCCCAACGACAGCCCCTCCCGCCCAAACGACGCTACTGACGGAGTCGCGGGCCGCCGCCTGAATCTCGGCCTGGGCAACGACCTTGGGCCAAACAGAACACGGCGGAGAATGGCCCAGGAGCACAAATACAAACCAGGGCTGGGCCCGTCCGCCCCCGTGACGGAATTTTGTTTCCTTTTTGGTGATTTTTTGTCTACAAATACGAATAGGTATAAAGCCCTCGCGGGCTCACAACGGAACAAGTATCTGCCGGCACGGGAGACGAACCGCAAAAAATTGGCGAGGTGCAACTTTGTGCGAGATACAAGGTAAGGCACCGGGGACAATGGCACGCGGAGAAGCACAAGGAGGCAATCAGGAACGTCTGCCAAACGGTGCTCAAAAAATGACATCACGGTGGAGAAACCGGTAAGATACCTGGCAGACTCCTGGGAGAACCTCGGGAAGAACCCCGTTAGAGCCTCGGAAGGCACGGAGCAATGCAGAGAGTGCCGGCGCGCCAACCCGGCATAAAGGGGGAAGAGGAAGATGGTTGGGTCGGAGTGTTAGGCCAGTATAAAGGCAGAAGACGCATAAGCTTATATCGCACAGGTATATCAGGCGGCGTGCTGCCGCCCCTTCTGGAACAGGCTGTAATAGCGTGCTTCCACTATGACACACATCACCTCACCAACCGACTCTGAACACTCCCTGTCCCGTTGCGGCCGACGGACGTTCTGGCCTGGGCCCGGCGGCCAGCCGGCAGATCACCGGGGCTTGGCCAGACCCTGTTTTATCGAGTCTCTATCGACATGGGGCTCGTCGACACGGACTTCCGGTAAGCGGTGCCGTTGGAGAGATATTCAACGACAGCTCTAGAGCAAGATCCTGAAAGTGGAACAAGTGCTTTCTCAAACGATTCCATATTGTAATTACAGGCCGAAAACCAACGATGATCTACCGCGCCTCTAACCTCATTATACCTGATCCCAAAGTTCTCTTTCGTCAGGACGACAAGACAACGAAAATATGAAACGCCGATACATTCCGGCCGTATGGTTTCAAACAAGAAAAAAACGAAGCGCAAAAAAATGTAACCATAAAGCGACTCCCCAAGAGATCTCCCCGAAACACCCCCAGATGACAGGCGCCCACCAATGTGCTCCCAAAAAAATCAACCAATGCAAAATACAAGATACAGATGCGCCCCCAGGTTCCAAACCTCACTGCTCCACGTCCATGCCTCCGGATGCCTTACCCCGTGCCGCGCGTTCGTCCTCGTCCTCACCGAGCCTGACCCGTTTCGCAGGGCTCGGTTCCGACGAGCGTGGGGCCGACACTGATTTGCCGTTGCCGTTGTCGTCGTCTTCGTCGTCGTCCTCGGTCCACTCCAGCACCTCCCACTCGACCTGCACCGTGCCATCGGCGCTTTGCGCCGACCCGGCGTCGTGCCGCCGAATGTGCGCCCCGCCGCGACTCTGAGACTGTTGCTGCAGTTGCTGTTGCTTTTGTTGCTTTTGCTGCCGCAACAGGTGGCGGCTCAGACGGCTGCCCTCGACAAAGCTGTCAAACCAAGGGAGACCCGTCGACGAGGTGATGCGGTCCAGCGGCGCATCGTCAAGCTTGGCCCGCTTCAGCGTTTCCCGCGGAGCCTTTTCTTCCTCTTCCTCTTCCTGTTCTTCCTCGTTGTCGCTCTGATCGCCTGCACGGGCCCACTCGTCCAGCTCGTCCAGGTCTTCGGTGCTCAGGCTGCCCAGCGCCAGGCGGATGTAGTTGGCCTCGGACGGCGGCGTCTCAGACCAGAACGACAGCGGTGTGCCGCAGAACCCGCAGAAGTGCCGCCGGGTGCCGCTGCTGCTCTGGCCGGGGTGCTCGTACGAGCGATGGATCATCGAGTGGGTCTCGTCGGGGAAGAAGGGCAGGGCCGTGCTGTGGTACCAGGCAAGCGGCACGCGGAGATATGTGGGCAGCGGGGAAGCGAGTGATGTGCCTAATGGGACTGTTAAGATGGCAAAGAGGTTTGTGGAGGGCAGAGGGCGTGAAGGGGGATAGACTCACGGTGCAATGGCGCCGGATCGAACAGCAGCCGCGCAACCTCGGCCGCGTCCGGCGGCGGCTGGATAATGTACATGTTGCGACCGCATTGGCAGCCGCCGCGAAGAACACGAGTAGTCGACATCGTTCTGGAGCAGAGGGGATGGTCGCCCAAAAAAGAATGTTACTGTGGAGGAAAGCAAAAGGGCAATTGACAAGAAAAAAATCAAAGATCGTCAGCCAATGGACTCGACCAGATGTGGCGTGTTGCAGGGATCGCGAGTAAGAGGTCCCACTGTGGGAACGAATTGTGTTGTCGGAATTGACGTCCTGGAGTTGAAAAAAGTTGCAAGGACGGGGAGAAGAGCAAAGTCTCAAGAAAGGATGTTCAGAGGACAAACTGAGATGGACATGAAAATTTTGATGATGCTCAGCTGCTGAAGCAGAAACGGAAGGAACAGCTGGTTTTGATGCGAGGTGAGGATGAGGAAGAGATGAGGGGCTTCGGAATCGAGAGCTCTTTCTCTTTTTCTTTGGTGACGAGTAAGCCGCAGCCACGGCCTCTTGCTGGTTCTTGCCTACTAGGCAGGAAGGGGGGCGGTAGTTGCCCGCTTTTCTCTCTTTCTCTTTTTGCTTTGTAGGCGCCTACACTGGAGCTACCTTGGTTTCTGCGAGAACCCGAATGGCAGGAGCTCGGGCTGTTTTTCAGCGGCTCCTCTCTCCACCCGACTAGCGCAAATCAGCGCTGCAGCTCTCGTTTCCACGATACAGGTAGGTACGGAGTACGTCACTGGTGCTCCACAATTTTGTCTTCTGCTCACAACGCGCTCCACAGGAGCTCACTCACAACAGGCAGCGCTAGGCTCCCGATGGCGATGGGGCCATGCTCAATTACACCGTTAACACCACGGTTTGATATCGGGTTTAAAACGCATGACGTTGAACGTCTTCTTCACTCAGACTCGTCCTAGACCGCCCCATGAATGCATAAAATAAAATTAATAATATAAAGAGTGCACACTTATGATCCAGGGATAGAAGAACGCCGCCAAAAATATGAAAAGAAGAAAGATGGTAAGGGAGACCAATGCCTGAAAATGTGTGAAGAGAGAATGAAGTGACAAAAAATAAAGAAAAGTGAAAACCATGTGTGGCTCGTGGACCAGTAAATACACCCTATCCAAGCATCTAGATATATGATTGTTATCCTCCAAATGAAACCGCTCCGCATATGAACCCCCTTTAAAAGTGATGTATCTTGTAAATAAGCCGCGTTCCTTGGTATGTGTTCCTTGGTATCGAAGTGAGAAGCGAAAGAAAGGAGATAAAAGGACTGTGATGATAATGTTGAGGTAAAATAGTTTGGAAAAAAAATAGAGAAAAGGTAAATGAAAGTCAAGATGAAGCATTATCAGGAATTATGTGGTGCAGGATGGTTTATTTTCCTGCCGATGCCTGCATGCGCCGCATTGCGTCGCGGTGCGCCTCGAGCAAGTCGCCGCGCCGCATGCGCTCCTCGAACGCGCGGTCGTTGCGCTCCTTCTCGAGCCGCTCCATCTCGCGCCGCTGCGCCTCGGCTTCCTTCTGGCTCATGAGGAAGTTGCGCTGCATATTGATGTTCTGCTGAACCTCATGCTCGCGGCCGTACGTTGTCGGTGGCGAAGCGTAGCTGTTGTTGCTGTTGAGGTACGGCGAGGTGAGAGACTCGCGGTTGGTCTTGGTGACTTGTGCACCCGTGCGCAGATCGGCCGCGACCGAGTTGCGGAACGTTGCAAGCTGGGCCTGACGCGCAGCCGCCGTGGGCAGGTGCGCCTGGTCGCGCTTGGGCTGGTGGCTGTTAAACGGCACGCTGCCTGCCGCCGGCGTAGGCACGCCGCTGTTTACAATGGCGGGTGTCGACATGGATATGGGCAGGCCACCGTTGTTGTGGCCAAAATATCCGGCATTGACGCTCGCCGGCCGTGAGAGGCTCATCAGGCTGCTGTTGCGCATGAGCTCGCGGCGCTGGTTCATCGGAAGGTCGTCTAGGTCGACCGTCGGCGTCGATCCCACGGGGCCGGCGCCCGGGTAGAAGTTGTACGTGGAGCCGCTGCCGCTGTCACTGGCCCCCGAAGAAGGCACCACGCCGGCACCAGGGAGCATGGTCATGCTGCCCATGTTGCCGGGCGTCGTCAGGCTGGACATACTGGCCGAATTGACTATCGGGCCGCCAATGTACATGCCCTGCTGCGATTTGCTGCGAAGAAGCATATCGCGTTGGCCGATCAACGTCTGCGGTGCGTTGAACGAGACGACGCCAGGAACGGGCTGCATGCTGACACGGCTGGAGAATGGCGAGGAAGTGGTGTTCGGCGTCATCCCCTCCGCGCCCTCACCAGCACCACCTGCCTCAGTGGCAGCGTCGTTCTCTTCCGCAATCGTCTCGTTGTGGAGACCCAGACCGCGCGTGGTCAGCTGGTTGGCCGATATGCTGCGGTACCCGTTGCCGAGACTGTTACCGCCGGCTGCGACGGTGCTGGCCGCCGACATATAGCTGCCTTGCGCGCCGGCACCTCCAAGCGATGTCGGATCTTGGCCACCGAGAGACTGGTGAGAGTTGGACCGCGACAACATGCCGTAGGATGACATGGCCGACACTGACCGTGGTGCGAGTGGCGCAGGAGCACCCGTCTCGGCCGTCTGCTGCAGCTCGGCCACATTGAGCGGGGCGGGGGCCTCCCCGTCATCCACCACCTGCGAAGTCACCGGTGTCTCTGCTGGCGCGGAGGCTTCCTTGACGTCGGCATGTGTTGATACTGTCGGCGAGGCTGGCGGCTGCTGGGGTTCGCCAAGCTGCAGTGTCTCGTACTCCGGCGTCTCAGCGTTGCTAAGGTGCTTGGCCCACTCGTTTGTGCGATACGACATGGCGACACGCGACAGGGACCGCGGCAGGCGATCCTTGGTGAGCACGGCAGGCATCGAGTCAACTGAAACTGTTGACTTGGCTACAGGGACGGTTGGCGACTTGGGCGGCAGCTCGGTCGCATCCGGGGTCGCAGTCTCTTCCGTCTTGTTCTCGCCCACCGATGTGGAGCACGTCACGCCCAGAATGTCCGTAGACACGGCAGCAGCCGACATATGCTTGCTGTTGGCGACCACATTCCTCGGCGTCTTCAGGCTTACTGCGTCGGCTTCGTCGTTGTGGATGCCGTTGGACAGTTCCGGCTTCACCTCGATCTCCTTTGACTTCTCGTTCGTCTCAGTGTTCCGGATCGTTCCCCGGTCATCCTCATCCTCATCCTCGTCGGAGCTCATGCCGTCCATCGTCGCGGCAAGAGAGCTGTTGTCGTCGTCCTCGCGGAAGGCCATGCTGCAGGACCGTGGTGACACAAGCTCTTCTTGGCTCTCGCCGCCAAGCTCCGGGCTGGTCTTGTCCAGAACGGCGCTGGCGCGCTTAGAACGCTGCGAAATGCTCCGCAGCAGGTCGACAGAGTTTTGCGACAGACGCTTGGCGAGCGTTGTCGGGGTTCGTGATGCTCTTCTCGACACCACGGCAGCAGTGGCCTCCTCGTCTTCGTCGGCAAACGTGGCCACGGAGGACCGGTCGTCGCGTTCTTTTTCGTTGATCTCGTCGTTGTCGCCCTCGGCACCGCTTTCGGGGACTCTGAAAGGAAGGGGCACAATGCCAGGCGAGTTGGAAGCGCCATTGCTGACATTTTGGGCAGACACCCGGCGCGAAGAGCGACGAGATGCCTGCTCATGAGGGGGCGGCCCCTCGGGGTATTCATCTTGAGCAACGCGGACCATGACCGCACCGTCCCGTTCATCCTGTTCCATGACAACCTCGGCAGCGGTCTTGGGCTGCTGCGGCACCTGCGGCGATGGCTGCATGTTGGCCATCTCGATTGAGTCGACTTCGTCTTGGAACTCGCCCTCACCGTTGGGCGCGGCACCCCGCCGCGACTGCCGGGAGATGGATGCCGTCGTCTGGCTGCGGGCCATCTGCTTCTCGCTGTCCATGTCGCCCACACCAGAGTCGCCCGAGCCAGGCTGGTCGCCCGCACTGCCCGGTGGTGGGGGCACGTATGTGCCGTCACCATAGGTCGCTTCCCACGCCTCGCGGTCGCGGGCATTGGATGCTTCGATTCGACGGCCGACGTTCTCCTCTTCCTTGGCCAGCTTCTGCTCGTCCTCAAGGCGCTCGGCGTCCCGCTTGGCTCGGCGCTCCTGCACCAGACGCCACAGTTTCAGCTGCGAAACAATGCCCGCAAAGAAGAGCAAAACGATCGCCGCCAGCTCCACACGGATGCCCTTGGTGATGGGGTAGGTGTCGGCACCAAGCGGGAACAGATTACTGTTGAGGTTCCAGATGTAGGCCCAGAACTCCTTAAGGCCCGCGCGGCTGAAGGCGTCGATGCCTATGACCGTGGCCGTGGCACCACCGAAGGCGATACAAGCCATGAGAGCGTAGTGGCGCGTGTAGTGGCTAAAGTAAAACGCATAGGTGCCGACGGTAAAGGCCACAATAAAAATAATAGTGCCGGTTGAGCTCTGGATGAGGCCGCCCTGGCGCAAGCACAGCAGCCACATACCGAAGCTGAAACCGCCGAGGAGACACCCGAAGCCTTCGGTGATGTCCTTAAACACGATCGCGATGCCACCGAGAATAAGACCCGTGCACACGGCGGCGATCAAGTAGGCGCCCTGGATGGCATTGCTGATGGGCGGCGACATGACGTAGATGACCAAGACGGTGGTGGCGAGACTAGCTAGGAAGGCGGTGGAAAAGAAGGTGTGCAGCATCTTGTTGCGAATGCCAATCAGGGTGTAGACGACGCCCGTCAAGAGCATAATAATGCCGGCCACACCCCAGGCCGGTGTCACAACAGGTTGCAGGGGAAGCTGGCCATCTGGGATGGTTGCTATAGAAAGGAAGTGTCAGCAGTTGTGTCCAAAATAGTAAATAAAAAAATAAGGAGCCAGTGTAAATCAAATTCAAATTCAAAACCCATTTGGCATCACAACTCACAGTTAAACAGAGTTGTATTCAGAGAGGACGTCGAATTTGTGAGTGTGCCAGTGGGCAGGATGCTGGAGGTGGTTGATGTAGAATTGGTGTCTGTTGTTGCCGTCTCCTTTGCGTCTCCTCCAGTTGCTGTTGTCGCTGTAACCTTTGTCGTTGTGCCGGTAGCGGTACCATCGTCGCCGCCTTTTGTTGCCGTGGCGGTCGGGCTCGCTGTTGTTGCTGCCGCAGGCTGTGATGTTGCTGCCGCAGGCTTGTCTGTCGTCGTGGCTGCGTCTGCTCGTAACCGCAAGAGGGGATCGATTAGGCCAGCGGTGGCCACATTGGAGCATAGAAGAAAGCAGGCAGCCGCCTTGAGGCGGGGACTGCTGAGCCGCATGATTGTAAGGGTAGTGTGATTGGCGAAGAAGAAGAGGAGTTGAACGGCGCGGAGAGAGGCAGCTGCTGCAGCTGCGTGCTGCGTCTGGATGTGCTACCCAAATCGACTGGATTTCTTGCAGGAGATCGGGAGGTGGTGAGAGTAGCAGTTGGTCAGTCAGCTCAGCCAGACTCAAGTCAGTGAAGACGTCAGCGAGAGCGAGTAAGAAGAAGGTCGTTGAGATGTCGTCGTACTCGAAGATATCCGAGCTTGGTTCCTAGGACCGACGTTGAAGCTTGTCTAGGCAAGGAGGGGAAATATAATTTTAAAGAGAAAGAGAGAGAAATCTATTAAGCATCCTCTTGAAGGACGACGGGGGAGGGTATGGGTAATAACTGGGCACAATATGAAAAGAGGAAAAAAGGGCAAGATAATAAAAAAGGCTAGACGGTTAAGACCTGGACCCGACTCTCCTTTACTTGAACTAGCAAGGCCATCCCACGGGGTTGGATCGAGTATTCGTAGGGGCAGGGTTGCATGCGGAAGGGAAGTAGGGATGAGTGATGGTAAGGGAGTGGAGGAAGGACGACGACGACGACCGAGAAGAAAAAGAGCAAGAAAAAGAGAAGATCAGTGTAATAGGTCAAGAGGTGAAGACCGGGGGATGTTGAGGAGGGGGGTCGCCACAGAGAGGCCGCGGTCTAATTAGATATGCGAGTTGCAAGAGGGCTGAGTGGGTAACCAGGGGCGTGTTAGAGAGAAAACGAGACAAAGGAAAACAAAAAGAAAAGAAGAAAAAAAATATGAAAGATGCGTAAGGGGCATAAAGCTGAACGGGTGCTGGGGTTCGGTGACCAGTAGCTAAGTCTGTCCCTTTTTTAGCTATAGTAAGATACTCGCGTTTTTACGCAAGCCAAAGACGAAACACAAATATTGTGAGAAGAAGGGTAGGAAGAACGTGAGGAAGGCAGATCAAACTACATAAACGGGTCGTCTTCTAGCGCAATGATCATTGTTCTGAAGGCGAGCGGGCTGGTATTGTTTTGGGAACGAACCGGGAACAAATCCGCCCAAAAGTCGGGTCTATTACTACGAAAACGACAAGACGTATGAGAAAGGCCTGTTGGAAAAGGGCGTACTTGTACGGAGCGTGGAAGGTGTGATAGTTCGGGCGGCAACCGAGAAGACCAGGCATGGGGCAGAGCAAACAAGGCAAAGAAAAGCGGTTTGAACAACAAAGTAACTCCGCGTCCCACAGGGATCGGGATCTATTGTCACGAAATATGACAATCCAGATCAGTAACGGGGCCTCCACGCGTGAAGAAGGGGGGCGGGGGGGGGGGGGCGTGAGTGTGCGATCTTTGCCGTGAACGGGACTGGCATCATGTAAATGTGCCAATTCTGCTTGAAGCTGATACGCCGTCGAAGCCGGCCAATTCTATTTTGCACTCCCTTGTTTTGATTTATTGTCTGTGACAGGACGACACCATGAGGAAAAGACACATAAAATGCCCAGGACCGGCTGTCATTGAACAGTCCAGCAGGTCACGCCTGGTTCAAGGGTATTTTTGCCCTCGGGACAAGCAGATGGAACAGTGAAAGCATGGAAATAAGAATGGAAGGGAGAGGGCAGGGAGGAGAACGTGGACTCGTGCACTGGTGCTCCATCTTCTGCCAGGCGGCATGCTTCAATTGGAAGAGACATGACCAGAAAAAAACAGGCCGTGAGTGACGAGACCACTTGGATCGAAAAAAAAAAAAAAAAAAAAAAAAAAAAAAAAAAAAACAATGCCCATAAAAAGGACGCGAACAAGGGCAGGACGTGCAAGTCGGGAGATGAGCGAGGATAAAGTGGACAGGGATTCGACATTGGCCTGCTGGCAGCTCCGATTGGGGGTGTGATTAGGGACAAGGGGTGTGGGTCGAGCAGGGGCTAACTCAGATGCTGGTTGCGGTGCGGGAAAGGCTCGCTCTGCCTTGTGGGCTCATGGCGGCGTGCAGCGACGAGCGGGCAAACGCAGGTCAGTATGGAATCGAACGCACAAGACAGGTGAAGATCAACGCTACCTGCTTCGACGAAAACGCCGCCGAGATCTGTTGTCATCGGAATTGGGAGCGGCCAGCATCTAAATTGACGTGATACGGCTAGGCACGACATGCAAGATCAAAGATCAAAGAGTATGGAGAAGCGCAAAAGTGACAGCAACAACGCAAGGGGGCGCGGCAGCAGAAAGGGGAGCAGGCGGTCAAAGAAGCAAGCGGCCAGCAGCAGACGATCGGATGAAAAAGAAAAGAAACGGCCGAAGGCATGGCGGGGATGCAACAGTGGGCGCAAAGGGCGATGCGTGGCGGGTGGACGAGGCAGAGACAGGTTAGCGATCAACAAAGGGAGTGAGAGACACTTGAGATTGAGATGTTGAGAGGCAGAATGCAATGTGCAGAGACTGCGTCCGGAGGAACTATGTTGGTGAGGAGACCCAGCTCTTATTTTAAAAAAGACGGAAAGTGTGTGTAAAAAGTCTATTTCTGCGAAAACAGAAGGAGCTATGGGGAGTTTTGTGCCCAAAAGAGGGTTCTTGCTGGAGTGGAAGCTGTGAGGCGATGTGCTCTTTCCTTGCACGCGAATAATACGCGACGCAGCCGTGCAGCAGCCCCTCGCTCTTCCCTTGAGCGATGCAGCAGCATGCAATGTACACCGGTAGTGCCATGGGTGGTGCCATGTTGACGTCGGGACTGGAAGGCGCGAGATACGGCTGCTGAATGCGGTATGCAGGAGTCAGCGAATGCATCTGGACGGAGAGACAGACATGTGTAAGTGAAGCAGTCGCCGTGGAGTCCTGGACGGGCGCACTTTCCTTTCTCGCTCTGCTCCTTCCCATGCGGGCGTTTTCTTCTTTTGTGCCGTTGACGCCTTCCACATATTTTTTTAATGTTCACCATCTGCTCCCTTTCCTTCCTCCTTCTTTCCATTTTCCTCTCCAATTTCGTTTCATTGGTGTCTTTTGCCTTCTTACCCATTTCTACTCCGTAGGCGTGGCGTTGTGGGGCCTGTCAATGGGTTCCACACACTTTTCATGTCAGGCCCTCATTTTGCCGGCGAGTTGGGGCATTCGATGGATTCGATACAGGTATAAGTACGGAGTCTCTGAGGTTTCTTGTTTTTACGCTGCGTGCAAGAAGTTGCAATAAGTATATTCGTGCAAGGCCGTGAAGCGCACGCGCCCATACGCGGTAATACGCTGTACGTCGTTCCCAGCACGAAGCATATTTGTGCGACAGAACTGGTGGAGGAGGCACAATGCGACGCAGAATCGCATGCCTTTGATGTGGAAAGAGCGAGTGCGCAGTAGAGATCGCGATCGGGGACGAAAGACAGACACGGAACATTACCGCTTTCCTTCTCAACGAGAAACTCCGAGGCACAGCAGTCGTTCGCAATGCGCGTTCATGGTCTGCTGTTCTGTTTTTCGCCATTTCTCTTATTTCGCACACGCCCCCTGGTCGGCTGCTAAATGGATTGGACTGGATCGCGCGATGGAAGTGACGGAACAAGAGCGAGAAAAGGATCCCAAGGCGCGTTCCTGGACCGGAAAGGGTGTGGACCCGCTTTTATCGCAGGTACCCGTGCTCCGAGCTGAGGTTTGGGAAGGGGATTTTGTACTCCGTACTTGTAGTTGGGGTGGGGTGGCTTTTGGAGGGGTGTTACGTCGCAACAATGGTAAGTAAGATTGCAAGTAGTGCGTACCTGTACGGAGTACTTTACAAGTCTGCTGGGCGTTGAGTGAAGTATCTCGAAGCTCGACCGCCACTTTCTTCATGATTTCAAAGTATTCGCCAAAGCAATTGTGTCCGGGTCAGCCAAGGCCGCCTGAGGTCACCAGGTGTGCGCCCAGATTAAAAAGTCTTCTTTCTGTTGTTTTTCTTCTTGTTGAACATGTTCCCCACCCACTATCCAAAACGTAATAACAGCGTGCAGTAGCACAGCAGTTTGGCAGGCCGATCGCGACGCCAACAGCGGCGCCAGCTGCAGATGTTCATTTCAGATAGCGATGGCACTAGAGCTAGTGGCAGCTAGAGCGGGCTACAAGCGCCAGCGCGACATCCCACGCCTGGGGCCGGACATCAGACGAAGAAAACACAACAGGGAAGGAGCGAGGAAAGAACAAAAGGAAAAGAAAGGAAGGTGTCACGGGGACCATCAGACCAAGGCATCGCGGAGATCGAGCAAGAAAACGGTCGGCGCCTCGCGAACACACAACACACAACGCACCGGCCACCGTGGCGCACCAAGGCACCACTTGGCGGCGCCAGCACCTCGGAATGCGCGAGACCGCACGGGGCACAGGCGAGTACGTGTATATCCACTCAACTTGAAGCAAAATGCAAACGCATCGTCCGTTGTTTGCGCTGAATATTACAGGACGGGCAAAGTGATGCGGCAGGCCAGTCCAAGCCTCTTCGATGCAAGCCTTCGCGGCTATGGACAGCTCTCTCGCATGAAACTCGCCAGCACGCTGAAAAGAAAATCGACCAAGAGGCGATGGATCTCTCCAACAACGGCACTACCGCCTGTTACAGGACAAGCTTGCCCCCGTCGAGTATCTTACCCAGTGCCGAGAGAAATAGGAATGTCACCGGAGCGGCTGGCAAAAGGACGCGTCCGCGTCTTTCTCTCTTTCCTCTCTTAAATGCTGACCAAGGAGATTGCATGCGTAAAAAGAAGTGAACAAAAGGGTGCTGTAATTACGCAGTCTTTTTTCGATGTGTCGTATGTCGTACAGACACTGGAAAAGTTGAGAGCAAAAAGCCAAAGTGGCTGCATTTCTTCATCATGGCCTTTCCCACTTATCACACGCGTCACAGCCAGCACTGCCAGCACAGCGTCGCATCCAGTCTCCCCCTGGCTGGTCAACAGGCCTTACGTCGTATGTCCTTATCTTTTTTTTTGTTACATTCTCTCTCCCCTGACTTAGGGCTGAACGACGTGTGATGCCGCTCTGACTAGGCCCCCATGTCGCTTTTTTCTCTCAGTCGCACGCACTTTTGTCTGATCTCTTTCTCTATTCGCAGTATTTTTCTCTCTGATCACCCCCCGGGAGGACGGAAGGCAAGCATGGGTTTTGGTGTCCACGCCTCGCACCTGGGGCCGCGACTGGGGGGGGCCTGGCCTCCATAAAACTTGCTCCGCCACAAGAATGGGAATTTTTGAGGCGGCCAGGGGTTGGTTTTAACTTGGGCAACTTGAGAGGCCAGGAAAATACAATGGACAGACCAAAGAAAAATGACTGTGTGAGAGTGACAGAACATCGACCAGCTTGATTGGCATTCGGAGTTTTGCAGTCACCCGTTTGTGGAGATTGGCTTCGGGCATCATATGCTGGCATTTGCAATAAGCTCTACTAAAACCCGTATGGGCCCGGCCAACAGGTCTGGTTGCAGTACAAGTAGTTGTAGGTGGCCTACGACCTTTAACTGCCACATCATTCTCATCGCGACAGGCAATTATGAGAATATTGGAGTCCTCTTCTGCTTTGTCTTTTTACGTTTTTTTTTTACTTCCTTGACAGCCTGTCGCTTCGTTTCGCAAAGTAAACCTCGTATCGCCAGTTATTGCATAACGTTTCCAACCCTACGACACCCCATTTTTGCTCTTGGCTGGAGAGGCGCTGTTTGATTTGTACTGGGGTTGCACAGGCGCAAAACACTCCACGACATGATCCTCCAAGCCACCCCCTTCAATGCATGAATTTGGCGACTCAATTGGGAAGCGCCTGAAAGTAAGAGAACGAGGCAAGAAGTCGTTGTCGTGATGGACGTCGTCGGTTGCTTATAATGCTTAATTTTTGCTTCTTGAAAAAGGCAGGGGAAAAAAAAAAAAAGAAATATTGCACTCAGCCAAGGGAGAACTCACATTAATGGGCGGCTCTATTTTTTTCTTCTTTCTTTTTCCTACAGACCGCAGTCAGCCCTCTCTATTTTTCTCTGAGTGTCTCACTTCGTCGTTGTCGTCTCTCCATTTTGCCAGTAGATGCCCCATAAACTTACTTACAAAACCCGCATTTGCATGCAACCTCCCCCGCCATGTTTGCGATGCACATCGCCATTTCCGGCGTCGACGTTCTGTGAGACATGCATTCCAGTATTCCAACCATTTTTACGCCGTACCTTCGTGTCGTCTGTTCGTCTTCTGCTGCAATTCTCCTGAGAGGTGCAGTATGACAAGTCGGCTTCAATGTCGGGTGCAGGGGATGACTGGGACTTTTGCTCTTTGTATATTATTACAGAACAAAAGGGGGCGGGCAACAGACAAATGAGAATGAGATTGAGAGAGGAACAGCACTCGAGAGAGGTTACACCGAAAACGGCAGTGTCTCAACTCTCCTTTTCAATATTTGGTTTTTATGTTATCTTTTTTCTTGCGAACTTACATTGTCCCTTTTCTCACCTTTTTTTTTTACGGAGTAGAAAAATTGAAGGGTATGCATGTGGTATATTTGTCAGGTTATATCATCTCTCCTCATCTTCTTTCACGGAGCCTACTATCCTTACTGTGCACATGGAAATTCGGAGGAAAGTCTGATCGGTTTAAAAAGAAATTCTACTGAAAATTTCCACAATGAGATGGAAGAACAGTACCAAAGTTTGTATTGTTCATGTCAACAAATAATCTCAGATACTAGCTACCTCTTGGCATTACTTTCATCGACGATGGATCAGCTCGACCCAGAATAGACAATCACTGTAACCGAAAGTAGAGGGAATGTGCCCTTGCGTCTGCGACGAAATCAAATTCGTCTGAAGAACGAGGGGCTGGAAGAGGGCTAGAAGAGCCTTTTCTCCTTTTTCTTTTCGTTTTCTTTCTCTTGCTCATCACTCCTAAGTACAGCCTTCCGATTTTCGCATCATTCAATTTAACTTGCATGCGGTCTTGCCATCTTTATTTGTATTTCTGGAAAAAGTTGAGAGCTTGCATCTCTAGCCTCTGCTTCCCCTTGCATGCACGTCGTAGATAAACGTAATTGTCGTGTCAAAAAGAGCCGAGAACGGCGTAAACAGATATTCTAGAAGCAACACGTCGTCATCATGGCTGCTGCCGTTAACCTGCTGTTCTTGGCTTTCTGTTTTCACTTCATTTTTTATTTTCTTCTTCTTTTCCTTTCTCTCCCCCCTGTATTTTATTGTGTTTCGTTGTGTTTGTTTCGATTTTTGTCTTGTTTCCCTGGCTTCAGCCGTGTTGTCGATGCAGTCCGTCGTATCGTACCAAATTGCACCATGTCGTGTCGTGTGTACGACCCATCTGGATTTTATATTGTTTGGTTTCGGCTCCAATTTGTTTCAAAGAGCGGGAGCATCGTTTTATATTGAGGCGGTGTTGGCCGGGAAAAATGGACTTACAATCGTATCTGTGATGTTTCTGTCCCCCTCAATAAATTCCCGTGTGCAATCTATCTTACTTCGTTCACACCCTCTTCGGTTGCACCTGCGAGATACGCGAGAGCACAACAACAGGTACCGAGACGCAGCAAACATATCGAAAATAAAATACGGAAAGCTCGGCGAGCTCGCCCTCGAGTCTACAAGACGGAAGAAGCGGGATGGTTCAATTCTGGACACGACGTCCGACGGCACATGTTGAGAGAGCGAGAGAAGAAACTGCTCTGCCAAGGGCTGATATCTGTAATAGAGTGTTTATGTTCGGCAAAACGGGTTGATAAACCAGCAACGAACAAGGAAAGTACAAAGTGAAATCTGCAAGCCCGGTAAATCCCACGGAACGTCTTTACAAATAACCAGTTTTGAAGACCGGAGAAAAAAAAGCGGCAGCTCTGTGCTAACCGCCCGTGGGCCTGAATATCCATCAATCAAATAGCAGAACAGGTTACGATTGAGTTGTGAGACCTGTCTCACGAACAGTTGCAGTTAAAAAGTAAATATGAGATATGTATTCAATATCGAGGGTCGCCTCTGTACTTGAAAGTTCCGCATGAGATGAACATGCAAGGTAGATAAATGCAAACAAGGAAAAAGAAGGTAGCAGACAAGACGATCAAAAAGACGAGGAGTATTGGGGGACAAAAGAAAAAATAAGCAGGGAAGCCCAGAGCCTAAAACTAGAGCACTGTATTTGAAAGAACCATTCCGTAATCGTTACCAAATATCATACCGCCCGAGACTCGCAAACAAAGGACACAAAGGAAGAGACCAAGTTGGCCAAGAAAAGAAGGACAGCATATTTTATGCCAGGCCGAACCGGTTCTGCCGAGACTTGGAAGTGGGCATTGCGGTGTACTCATAGTCTAGATCGCGTACCATCTTAGTATCTGACCCGACGCTTTTGCTGAGACGAAGAGAACCGTCGACGATGGTGATGGAAGAGGTGGAAGATGGCGTCGCCGGGCGGCCGTTTCTGCCTTCTCGGGATCGCACGTCTCCTGCACCGCCGGGTTGGCTGCTGTTCTTGCGGCCACCAAGACCCAATGTGCTGAGCATGCTCTGCAACGCCCAGATGGGAAGCGTCACGATTGCTGCAGCGGCTATAATAGCACGACGTGGAATGTACAGCAGCAGTTCCAGAACGGCCCCTGAAGCCCAGAGAATTGTTGCCCATACCGTCTCCGCCAGGTGACCCGGAGACAACGAGCCCGATGCGGATGCACCGGACAGGCGGCGATTGCGGAACGAGATACGCCCACCGCTCGCGGCCGCCGAAGCGAGCGACATGGCATCGGTCAGCCGCTGGTCCGTTGTCCGGAACTTGGCCACGACCTGGCCCTCGAGCAGTGTCTGCTGCTTATGCGTACGCCGCAGTGCCCGGGCCAACGTGTCGAGCTCCGGTTGCATCTGGGTGCGAACATCACGCAGGAGCTGATCACGGTCGCGCTTGACGTCAGACGGGCTGCGATGAAAGGTCTTCGCACCGGCGCTCTTCCGATTACTACCGTCTGGCGTGCTTGCAAGGCCATTGGTGGGAGAGGGCGGCGACGGAGGTGAAGTTGGCGACGGGAAGTAGGATGTGGACGAAGTGTGCTGCTTGGAAGCCGGTTTCGAGGAGGATGCTGCCGCAGTGGCGGCGACGGTGGCGGCGGAGACTGCCGCTGCAGTCTGTTGTTCGAGGCTCTCAAAGCGGTGTAACAGATCAGCCAGCTGCTGGTTCTGCTCTTGCTCCTCCTGCTCCCGCCGCTCGCGGTATCGCTCCTCCTCCTCGCGGTAGGGGTTTGCGTGCACAATGCGTTGCAGGTGAAGCGTACGGGCCTGCACGAGCTGCAGGAAGTGACGGAGCGGCCGCACTTCGGCGGCCAGGATGAATACGGCCAGATTAAAGTTGGAGACGAGGCCTTCTGAGGGGCGAGTCAACTGGCTCCGCAGCGCATGCAGCAGGTATGCTCCGATGATGGGAGTCACAAAGCAGGACAGCAGGGCCAAGACCTCGTGGCGAAAGAGCTCTTTCAAGGCCGTTTCCTGTCGTGCCTGGAATTCCCTGCGGTCCTGCTGTCGCTTCTCGCGCTGCTTCTTGTTGAACGCAGCAACCCGTTCATCGGGCGTGGGCCGTTTCGATTCTTTGCCCTTGTTCGTGTCGGCCTGATGAGGCGAGGCTGTGGCGCTGTCTCCCGTCTCGTCGTCATTTTTGGTGCTCTCTACTCCTTCTTCCTCTTCTCGCAGGTCTTCCAGGGGTGTAGGAGTCGGAGGGCGGGCTGCGTCGTCGTCGTCCTCACCGTCTTCTATATCAGAGTCGATTTGGACCGCAAACTCTGCATCCGCCTCGTGCTCTTCGCGGATTTGCTGTGTGGAATGGTACCAGGACCTAGATGCTAGTTAGTATGTGGAAAGAGGCATAGTGAGATATACAGGCCGGTTTAAAGACGGTAATCAGAACATACCAAGGCTGTGTCACGCTCCAGTGGAGGAAGATGCCGCCGAGGCCGAGCAGCATCAGGTCGGTCACAAAGGAGTCCCCGCCCTGAAAAAGCAGGCCGCCCACCGCTGGAAGCAGTGCAAATGCTAAGGGCAGGGAGTCCCAGCTGGACGTCGGCTCGTGGTGCCGCAGAGACTCGGTAGAACCGGCGAGCGGCTTGGGGTTCAGAAGGTCGCGTGCGTCTTGGCTGTAGTCGGAGAAGTTGGAGCTGCGGCGTCGGAAGGCAGCCGACGGACTGCCTGTCGAGGCTGCGCCGCCTGCATTCGCGTGGCCGTACGTGTTGTTCGTATTGTTCATGGCGTTTAGCGATGCGATGCTCGAGAAGCTGTTGCGGTGCTCGTCATACGACGTCGAGCCACGTCGCAATCGGATGCCGCTACCGCTGCCGTTGCCGCCTGCTGCGGCAGATGTAGTTGCTGCCGTCGCGTCGGCCATGGACCGTGACATCCGCCGTCCGTCGGGCGTCCTCTCGCGGACGACCATGGGTTGCTGTCGAGTCACCCGAGACGTACGTGTATACGTGGCTGCAGCTGTGCACGTGCGTGTGTTACCGTTGTTTGTCGAAGCTGTCGTCGACTGTTTTGCATTGCTTCTGGGGGGCGTAGACCACTCGATATCCAAGAAAACCATCTGCTTGAGTATGCAAAAAGAAGAGCGGCGCTTGTTTGGTCTGGTCTTTTGTTTCCGAGGGGAAGGGCCGACCCTGGCGTGGCGACGATTCCTCCAAGGGATCACTCAAGGGATGAATTTAGTATTACGGGAGGGGGAAGGTGCATGCCAGAACAATTGGACGCGTTGTATGACGTAATTTAGGGCAGGCTTAGGCCGAGGCTGAACAGTTACAGTGGGCAAGGACCAGCTCTAGCAGGCATGGTTGGATGCTGGACGCCTTGGCTTGGGGCGCCGATGGAGTGCATTAGCGGATGGATATTGCGGGAGAGAGCGCCTAGATTGCCCCATATCCGCTGCCATCCCGCATTGTTCTGTGTTTGTGACGACTTACAAGTAAAAACTTTTGAACGACACGTCGAAGGCTCGCATGTCTAGTTTTGCCAAGTCAGAATATGTTGAGGGTTTCAGGACCTTTTGAATTCGCCTAGCACAAGATATCTTCTATTGATGGTGAAGTCGACTAGTCTCTGGGACGGAGAAGGGCATACCATGGTGATGGAATGGTACACTGTACGACGTATTGTCTTGGATGATATCGATGGCGTTAATTCTGTAAGGGGTATATTCGGTGGCCTGTAGCGAAACATGAGAAAGCCATATGTAGAGGTAGGGAAATAATATGTATGGGGCGGTGACGATATTCATATTATCACCTATGCCCCTTCAAGCTTCGGTTGCACCTTGTAAAGCTGCTTTGCCTCTAGCATCCTCACACAATCTCATCGATCTGTAGCTTCAACTTAAAGGTAGTATGCTCCGTATACCTCACGACGAGATCGGCTATCTTGCCATCCTTGCAGTCGAGTTGAATCATCTCGAGCCGGTCCATAACCATCGGGTGCCGCCCCCTGGCAATGCCGCATATCGCAGTTAAGGCCATGATGGCATGACCACTGCCTTACTGATCCAGGAAGGAGTTTTGTGAAGCGGCATCGGGTGACGTCGGCATCCGGTGCATAGCTCGGGGTACATTTCGTTCGAACCCGCTACCTCCGCAAAGTGTTGACTTGTGCCCCAAGGCCGTCCTCTGGCAGTGTGTTATACATCGTGTCATATAAAGACGTTGTGGCTCGCCGTACATAAATGGCCATGAGGGGGAGAATACTGTCTTGGAAAAGGCCCAGAGGCATTGGTTGATAAAGCCTTCGAAGGCAGCGTCGAAGACGCGAATAGCGTTGATGGGCTTGCAATATATTCTGGGCGCCGCCATGGATCGCCAGTTCAGCTTGGACCTGTCCCAGTGAGTGGGAATGATGAAGGTATACTGCATGTTAGGCGAGAGGATCAAAAATAAAAATAAAAAAATAAAAAAGTGGAAAAAGTAGGGAGCAGCACGAGGAGGGACGCGCTCGAAGTAAACACGCCGTTTCAAGCATCGTAAACGATGTCGCAAGAAAGGCACACCCCTGCACGTGACGTACAGCGTTCGGAGTTCCAGGAATTGGACTCAATCCCACGAGACAATGCGCTCGGTCTCGCCCAGTCAGATGGCTGCGAAGGCGTCGTGCGCTTGGACTGGACGGCCAGCTTCGAGCGCACTGGATTCCTGTTCGCCTCCCCCTATCCCTCTCCCATATTCCCTTGCTATGTTTTCTCTAGGACCAGGGTGCAAGGACCATGGCAGTGCCTAGCATAGACTTTGCCATACTGCATAAAGTTGTTGCCTCCTTCCTCCCCTTTTTCTTTTCTTCGTCTTCGTCTTCGTCTTCGTCTTCTTTCTTCTTTCCTCTTTCGTATCTGTAGCCGTTTCGCTCTTTAAAAATCACGACCCGTCGCTCCTGCCTTTCTCTCAGCATTTGCGAGCGCTCCTGCGCTTCAACCCCGTTTTGGCCGTCAATCTCCAGAATGATGGGCTGGTGCTGGACGACTGCAACGCCGCTAAACTGCACTGGGACGGACATCTCTAACAGCGCTAACCCTGCTGCAACAACAATTGCCGTGGACCGGGACAGAGACGCACAGCGGACGACCAGCGCTGCCTCCACTACAGGCTCAGTGTCTCCTGTCTGTCGCCCCTGTCACGTCCACCTCGTCGCCCCTCTGGGTTTGGGTCGCGCCTGCCGAAAAGTCCCTGATCGTCGCCAGTACCAGCGTGTTCCCCAGTTGCAATCTGACCGTTGCTCTCCTCCTTCCCGCGTTGTCTCCTGCTCCTGCTCTTTCCCCTTTTCGTTATCGCATTGCCGGCTTGAAAAATTCTCACGATTTCGATCTCGGTCTGCATTTCAACCTCTATTTTGGCTTCTCCATCTCTCGATTCCCGCCTATTCGACCAAGCCGACTGTCTCCACGACCACACCATTCGCCAATTCCACCGACCCCATTCTGGCACGACCATTGGCTACTGCTGCACCCAGCGATCGACTGCTCGCATTTTTAGCCTGGCCGCAGCGGCAAAAGAGATTGCAGCCACCAGTAATTGACCTGTGTCTCAATATCCTCCTCTTTCTGTTGCTCCTGATTCTTCTGGTCGTCCGACGTCGTTCATCGCTACCGCCCAAATCCATACCCTCCTTTCTTTCACGTGTCGTAGCGGAGGCCCTTTCGGCAGCCGCCCTCCTCGACTCGTTCCCACGGCTCCTCACGCGACGCCCGCCTATTCTGCGCAAGCCTTTCCGCCGCAGACCACCGCGCAGCAGCACCACCCCCTTCGGCGTCTCTCGCCACAAAGACAACAGCCGCAGCCGCTGCACCCATCCGCTCCGCTGGACTACCCACAGCCGCCCTTCTGCCCTCCCCAATCCCCCTTTCGCAATCGCGCTGCCGATACTCTGCAACGACCGCTTCGTCGTCTCTCGACTGCCCGTCTTTGGAACCCGACCAACTCCACGCCCCGCGGCGTCGCCTCCTCGTCGTCGACGCTGCGACAACAACAGCAGCAGCAACAACAGCAACAACAGCAACAACACGCCCATCTGCAGCCCCGAAGGCTGCAATCTGGTGCTGCGGCCACGTCTACGGCCCGCCGGCGGGCGCCGTCCACACCGCCGCCGCCTGCAGTCCCTCTCTCGCATCCTGTTCTGGACGACGATAAACCTGTTGTCAAAGACGACCCGGTTGGCACCGGAGCCGCCGACTACCCGCTTCTCACTCTCCCCGAGCAGCGCCAAATCCGCCATTCTTCCTCGCCCCGTGCGAGTCTTCAGGTCGAGCGTGCCGGAAGCGAGAAACGCGTGAGCTTACCGAAATCAGTCCGCCACTCTTACGACGGAAAGCGGCTCTCCGTTCTCACGGTCGACACCGACAACAATCACAACAGCAGCAACGGAACCGAACCCGATATTCTGCCATCGGCAACCTCGAGACTTAAAGACGGCGGTTTGAGCGACGAGCTTTTCCCTACATCGCGACAAGAAGGAGGAGACGAGTACGACAACGAACCGGAAACGACAGAAATCCCAACACAAGCGTTTGGACTATCCTTTGACCCCTCCACCGGACCGCCAAAGCAAGACAAGGGAAAAGGCAAAGCATCAGCGGCAGACATCATTATGGCGTCCCCCATTGATGACGAGCGCCCTGGCGGGGCGGGCCGTTCCTTTTCGAAGGACCTCGAGCGGGGCCCGGATATCCTGGGCCACCATCGTGGCCACGAAGAGGGCCAGAACAACCGCGATTCGACTGTGTCTGTGCCCGACGGCATGGGAATTGGCTCTGCCATTTCCTCGTCCAACTCGTCCATCATGGGCGACCCTGAAGCACAGCCGGACATTGGTGAAGAATGGGGCCCGCAGCACCCGTGTTTCCCGCACCGCAACCCTCACGTGTCTGTCGACGACCCAGAGTATATTACGACGCGCATCATCCGCATTCGGCGCGACTGGCTGATTATGGGCGACCTGGCGCCGACCTTCTCCAACCTATACCCCGAGATCCTGGACCCCGCGGGCATGAACGAGCCCGAGTTCCGCCGCGTCATTGACAAGCTGAACCACGAATTGACCATTGCGTTTGAGCCCTGGAGCGCGCGCAACGTTGTAGATGGCGTGATCGGCCTGGTGACGGGCTGGTTGTGGGAGGACTTTGGTTTCACCGGTGCCAAGGCGCGCCTGGCCCGGCTCGAGCGGTGGATCGAGGCGTGGAACAAGGAAATGGCACGCACTGCCGACGAAGGCGCGCCGGTTCCGCCGAAGATCATCCCGTTACGACAGACTGGCTACATGACGGTACGTATTCCCCCATCCCCCTCCTTCCTTTGACATCTCATTGTTGTTTAACCCCATCTAATGCATGCCTCTTCCAAACAGCTCGACATCCAGATTGGTGACCCAGAAATAGCAGCTGTGCCACCAAGCACACCCGCTATGTCCCGGTCCGATATGCCTCTCGAGGCAGCCGTTGCAAGCTAGTGGCCGGTTCTGAATATGCCGGGGCAAAGTGTTTGTACTCTATAAGGTGGTGTCTTTTTATCACGTTCATTTTTTTTATCTTTTTCTTCCCTCAACTTTCTTCTTGTCGGGTATTGTGGTACGTTTTGATTCCCTCTTGGTTTTTGTTGGTTTATATTTGTCTCTGTGTGCGGTCGTTTGACCTCATAATCTCTTTACTCCGTCTCCATGACGAATTATGGGCTGCTGGCGACTTTTCTTCTCCTTTCTATTTCTTTTTGTATTCCCATTTGCAGTATCAAGTAGCTTGCTAGCATGGCATCCTCTTTCTTCCGTCTCGTTTTTATCGTGTTTTTAACGGTACAAATTATAATAATTTATTTTCTCTTCATTGTTTTTTTTTCCAGAAAATGGCTTGCACGTCTTACAATCCCAAATTAAACATAATAACAGGCCACGCCGATGTTATTGTCGAACACATTAATATCTTTGAGAATTCTTCATTCTTTGAAGTTCCAAACATGAAAATGACTTTTGTGCTAATCTATGCAATACAAATGGAAAACAATGGTTGACAAGACGCTGCGCCCTAACTTCCTACTCGCAATTAGCCCCGAGAAGCGCCCTTCTTCTTACGCATCATGCGCTTGCGCTGGATGATCTGTTGACGCATAGCAAGCTTTGTATCGGCCCTCTCTTTCTTGGACGGCCGTACAGCGTCGGCGTCCGCATCCCCTTTACCGCCCTTGGTTGCCTTGGCCGCCTTGGATGCCTGAGCAAGGGTCTTCTCGCCGCCCTGCTCGGACGCCCCTTTCTTGTTGTTCTTTGTCGACTTGTTAAAGTTCTCGGATCTGCTGAACTTGCCGGGCTTGTCAGATGGCTTGTCCGGCTTGTCGAACTTGCCGAATTTGCCATTACTGCGAGGCCGGCCATTGGATGACGGTCCGCTGCCACGTCCGTTGCCGTCTCGGTTGGCGTCACCCTCCTGGCGCGGCGGGCGCGGGTTGCGCGACCGCTCCTCGTTGGCCTTGCGACGTGCCACCACGTTGGCGTTCTCAATCGCAAACTCCACAATCAGGCGGTTCGTCTTGCCGCCGTTCTGCACCGCGTGGCCGTTCAGCCAACGCAGCGCCGTCAGCGCCCAGCGGTGCGACCAATACTCGATGAAACCGTAGCCACGGCTCTTGCCGCCATCGGACGACTCGTCCACCTTGGTGCCCTTGTCGGTCTCAAACACGACCTTGGCCTGCTTCACCACACCCTTGCCCTTGGCGCGCCGCAGCTGCTCGGCCTCGCGGTCCTGCTGTCCGCCGCGCGCAATCTCGTCGCGTGCCAGCGGCTGACGGTGGCCCTCTTTGACATCGGTCGCAAAGCCCACGACTGCCTTGCGCGCCAGCTCCTTGAGGCCCTTGGAGTCAATGTGCCGCGGGAGGTTGCGGATGGCAAGTCGCGTCAAACTAAGAGAGAGGCTGGGGTTGCTCTTGATCATGGTCTGGCGCTGCTTGACGCTGGCCTCGCGCATCTTGATCTCAGGAGCAGGCAGCAGGTTGTACAACGGCGATCCGACGGCGATCGTACCCTCGGACAACAGGAACAGGTGGCGCTTGTCCTTCTCGCGGGCACGCTGGGCGGCAGGGCCCTCCTCGAACAGCTTGGTCGCCTCCGTCTTCGACACGGCCTGTGCCACCTGCAACACGCGGCCATTAAGCGTGTACCGTCCATCACGGTCCACGCGCTCATCCTGCAGCACCGAGTGCTTGCCGACGACCGCCGGCTTTTGGGCGCGCGGGGCGGTGCGCACGCAAGCCTTGGCATCCTCCTCGCTCACAAAGCAGACAAAACCCGTGCCAGCAGGCCGGTCGGTGGCCCGGTCCATGACGATGCGGGCGTACCGCAGGGGACCAAACTTGGAAAAGTGCGACTTTAGCTCGGTATCCGTCGTCGTGAAAGGGAGGTTGCGCACAAAAAGTGTAGACGAGTTGTCGGTTATGAGTTCCTTTTTGGGCTGGACCTCCTCCGCGTCTTCGTCGTCTTCCCAGTCCTCCACCTCGTCATCTTCGTCATCCTCTTCGTCGCTTGTCGTGTCATCGTCTTTCTTATCCTCGTCGTCATCGTCCTCCTCCTCGAGGTTCTCCATGTTGTTGCTCATAAAGTTCCGCATGTCCTCCTCAGCCTGCAGCTGCTCGGCCGTTTTTGGTGGCCCGGCAGCCTCCTTATCCGCCTTGGACTTCTTGGTCTTGGGCGACTTGGCATCTTTTGTCTCCTTGGCATCGTCGGCGTTGTCTTCGTCCTCCTTCTGTTGCAGCTCATCCCACTTCTGCTTCTCAACGGCAAAATCAACGGCGAGCGTACGTCCATCAACGACCTTGCCGTTGACACCCTCAATGGCGTTTTCTGCGTTCTTCTTGCCCCGCAGCGTAACGAAGCCGAAGCCCGAGAGCTTGCCCTTGGAGTTGGGAAGATCCGCAAACTTGACTTTGCCATACATGCGGAAGAGCGCCGCCAGGTCCTGCGAGGTCTTGACGCTCCACGGCAGATTGCGCACAATCAGCTTGGGCGCTTTGCGGGCCTCCAGCAGATCCTCCTCGCGCTTCTTCTTCTTGTCGGCAGCGGCGGCGGCGCCTGCAATCGCCTTGGCCGAGGTGTTTGTCGCAGTCGGTCGGCTGCGCGGCTCGGCAATCTCAAGTCGCAGTCGGCGGCCGTCGAGCAGCTGGTTGTCCAGCTTGGCCTTGGCTTCGGCGGCGTCCTCGGCGTCGGTGAAGGTCACGAAACCGTAACCGCGGGACTCTTTGGTCTTCGGGTCCGTCACAACTGTGGCGTGCTTGACGGGAAAGTGCTCAGAGAAGAACTCGGTCAACTTCTCGCTCGTGGCTGTCGTCGGCAGCGAGCGGACAAAGATCGACCGGCGCTCTTCAACACGAGCCTTTTTGGACGGCGGCGCAGTCGTCGTGGTAGACTGGGCGTCACCGGTGTCCTCATGGCGGCGCTCCTGGTCGGCCTCAGCCTCTCTCCGTCTTTTTTGTGTCACAGACTTGGCCATGGTGGTGGTGCTGCTGGCGTTTTTCGGTTGCCTATTGAGAGTGTTGCTGGTCGAGACTCTTGTCTTTTTCTTGGCCCAACTTTTTTTCTCTTCAGTGATACTTTTTGAAGTGGATGCAGCAGAAAAATTAAAATGGGGCATCTTATCGCGATAAGATTGACCTTTAAGCAGTCACGTGCACGATTGTTGACATTCGTGTGGGCCTAGTCCCAAAATGGACCAAAATAAACAAGGCGGCACGCTTGTTGTCATGGCCCACCATCGCCAAAACGGTGCTTCATCTCGCGACAGTCGCACTTTGATTCCTTTCATCCCACAACTAATTCCGCAATACCACCGTACAGTGGCTAGGCGTCTGCTTTCTTTGCATCGCGCATCACGACACTTCCAAATACGCAAAGATGCCTACCCGCACATCGAGATCCTTAAGGGTCTCCAGCGCCCTTTCGCACAAAACGTCCTCGACAACCCTCGGCCGCCCCTCTGCCGCGTCGCGCGCCTCGTCCGTCAACCTCGACGTGCCCCCCGAATCCGAAGACAATGCTTTGCGCGCAAAGATTGCGCCCGTTTTCCGCGAGGCGCAGAAAAACACCGCTTCGCACCGCAAGCTCGCGGTGAACCTGCGCAAGATCCAGGAGGCCTGCTGCTACGAACCGACGAGCGTCAAGGCCTCAGCCGCCGTGTCGACCGACTTCCACGAGGATGACTTTAACGACGAGTTTATCCGCTGCGTGTACCGCGTCATTCCGGTCAAGAAGTCGGAGCCCGTCGGTGACAAGGTCATTCGCTTCATCGGCCTGTTCTTGCGCCACGCCATCGAGAAGGACAACGAGCTACTTGGAGAGGTTGACGAAGATGCTAGCACCATGCCGGAGACACCTGGCACGCGGCTGACGGGCTTCCTCGTCGACAAAATCCTGCTTCTTCTCGTCGCCAAGGACAAATACGTGCGCTACCGCGCCACCCAGCTCATTTCGCACATTGTCAACTCGCTTGACGCTATCGACGACGACCTATTCCAGAAGCTGCGCTCGGGTCTTCTGCGACGCATCCGGGACAAGGAGGCTATGGTCCGCGCGCAAGCCGTCCTAGGCCTGGGCCGTCTTGCCGGTAACTCCGTCGAAGAGGGCCAGGACTCGGACGACAGCGAAGGCGGTGCCGCCGCGAGTGGCCTGCTCGACAAGCTGCTTGAAGTCCTTCAAAACGACCCCAGTGCCGACGTCCGTCGGTCGTTGCTAGTCAACCTGCCGATCCTACCCAACACACTGCCGTACCTTCTTGAGCGTGCGCGTGACTCGGACGCCGCTACCCGACGCGCAGTGTACTCTCGTCTGTTGCCGGCGCTCGGCGACTTTCGCCACTTGTCGTTGTCGATGCGCGAGAAACTCCTTCGCTGGGGCCTGCGCGACAGAGATGAGAACGTCAGAAAGGCCGCTGGCCGCCTTTTCCGCGAACGCTGGATTGAGGACTGTGCCGGCTTACCTGAAGCGAACGAAGATGGCCAGCCCGCTGAGCCTACCGCTCCCAGCTTCGATGGACTTCTTGAGCTTCTGGAGCGCATTGATGTCGTCAACTCCGGTGTTGAGGAAGGTGTGGCTCTTGAGGCCATGCAGGGCTTCTGGGAGGGTCGCCCTGACTACCGCGACGCCGTGAACTTTGACGACACCTTCTGGGAGACGTTATCCGCCGAGTCCGTGTTTATGGCCCGGAGCTTCAACGACTTCTGCCGCAGCGACGACAGCGGCAAGTACGAGTACCTGGTTGAAGAGAAGTTGCCGGAGGTTACCAAGCTCGCCTTCTACCTGGAACGCTACATCAAGGTACTTGTCGACGCCATCAATAGAGCCGAGGAGAAGGAGGTTGACGAGGACGAAGAGGAGGAGGAGGAGGATACCGTCGAGCAGGAGTTCATTGTCGAGCAGCTGCTGCACATCGCGCTCACACTGGACTATTCTGACGAAGTGGGCCGGCGTAAGATGTTTGCGCTGCTGAGACAGAGCCTGTCCATCTCTGACTTGCCCGACGAGGTGACGAAGCTGACGGTCAACGTACTTCGCGACATCTGTGCACCTGACGCTGCCGGCGAGCGCGAGTTCTGCAGCGTCGTTCTCGAAGCGGTTGCCGACGTGCACGACACGATCCTCGACGACGTGGACACGAACGAGGCCGCCGAGGACGATAGCTTCCACTCGGCTAGGTCGGAAATGAGCAGCGATACAACACCAACCAAGAGCAGCAAGTCCTCCAAGCAGCCCGAGTTGACGGAAGAGGAAGCCCAGGCCAAGGCCATCAAGGAGATTGTCATCAACCTCAAGTGTCTGCACATTGTGCAGTGCATGCTGTCCAATGTCAGCGGTAGCCTCCAAAAGAACGACCACCTTGTGGCAATGCTTAACAACCTAGTGGTGCCGGCAGTGCGCAGTCACGAGGCGCCAGTCCGTGAGCGCGGCCTGGTGTGCCTCGGTCTGTGTGCCCTGCTCGACCGGTCGCTAGCTGAGGAGAACCTGGAAGTTTTCATGCGCTTTTACACCAAGGGTCACACTCCGCTGCAGATTACGGCTCTGCACATTCTGACTGATATCTTAAACGTCCACGGCGCGCAGCTGCTGTCTAGCAACCCGGCCCTTCTCCGTATCTACGTCAAGGCTCTGCGTTCGGGCGCCAAGGCTCCGGAGGTCCAGGCAACTGCGACTGTGGCCGTCTCCAAGCTTCTGCTCGGTCGCGTGGTGACTGACCAGGAGGTGGCTTTTGAGCTGCTCAAGACGCTGGTCGTTGCCTACTTTGAGCCATCCAGCTCTACCAACCAGGGTGTCCGCCAGGCACTCAACTATTTCCTGCCTGTGTTCTGCTACTCACGGGCCGAGAATCAGGCGTTGATGCAGGCCGTGTCACTGGATGCCCTGCACGCGCTCTTCAACGTGCGTGAAGGCCTCGAAGACGACGACGAGGATGTTGATGCCGAGATGGTCAGCCTGGCTACTATCGGTGCTTGCTTGGTTGATTGGACAGACCCCCGCAAGTGCTTCATCCCCGGCATGTCGGCAGACGCCGAGAAGAAGAATGTCAATGCCGACGTACATCTGGACTTTGCTAAGGCCATTCTAGACCGTCTGTATGGCAATGCTAGTAGTAAGACATCCCCAACCTCACCTCACTCGGTGCCCATCTATATACCAAAACGTATCATGTAACTAACAAACATACAGAAGAGGAGAAGAAGGCAGTTGCTCCGCTGCTAGGCAAGCTGTACGTGTCGCCGACATCGACTGAGGAGAAGACCCGGGCCGTGTACGAAGAGATCTCCGAAGCGGTGGACAGCCAGCTGTTGTCAGATGCGACGAGCCGTAATGCCCTGTACAAGATTCACGTCAGCCTCGGAAAGATTGTGAACAACCTTGACCAGGCAGCAGCCTCTCACATTGGCGGTGGTGGCAGCATCACGGGTGGCCGTCGCAGTATGAGCCGGGCCACATCGTTGGGCGTCGATGACCGGACCGTGCTAGCAATCGGCAACGAAGACCGCACAATTGTGGGGCAGATCAAGGAAGAAAACGAGGACGAAGGCGATATGGTGTTGGAAGACCTTAACGATACGGACGTGGACGCGGACGAGATCGGCGAAGGCACCACCATACAAATGACCACGCTGCAGGCAGACGACGACTCGTTGTCAGAGGACCTTCTGGATGATTGATCATCAGTTGGATGACGCCGATGTTTTTGATTCGAGATGCTCTCTTTTTGCCTTACTATTTATTTTTTCTCCATTTTTGGTCTGAATTGGTTATGTTTTCATGATTTTGATATTCAAATGCTATATTGTTATTTTAATCATTTTCGTCTACGTGTAGCTCTCTCAGTAGTACAGTGTATGTAATAATGGTTCTGTTATCCAAGCCCAGCTATATTCGTGCTGTGTTTTTATGAGAGCGTTCCCAGCCGGTATAAGAGCCCGCCCAAACTGAGGTTGATACCCAAGTGCATGCCCAAGCTCCAAGCCACGCAGTACAGGTACTTGGGTGAGAACACGGTCCACACAAACAAGTGTGTCCTCAGTGCTGTGCAGGCAGCCATCACGGCCACAGCACTGGCTGCCGCGAACACAGTGAGAAGGCTAGCATGCTGCAGCCAAGGATAGGATGGCGATGATGGGCGAGTCGCGGCTGTGCCCTGCTGCGGCTGCAAAAGCAGAAGAACCGATGCGACGGCCCAGTAGATGGAGCCGGCCCAGTTACTCACAAAAATGAGCACGCCCACAGCGCCAGCCGAGAACCCAGAAATGCCGTTGTAAGCCGAGGACAGGTCGACGCTCGAGATGGCGTTGGTGCCGCCAAAGGCAAAGAACGAGGCGAACTGCAGGAGCAGAGTGGCGGTCGTGATTTCTGTAGGTGCGAGGTTCTGCTGCAGCCGTGCCAAGAACCGGTAGACGACGCCAAACAAGAGGAAAAGCGGGATGTTGGTGGTGCGGGACTGCGTGACCGCGAGCAGCGTATAGAGTGGCAGGAGGACATTGATGGAAGGTCTTTTTGTCTTGCTGCTTTGCGGTTTTGAAAGGACAATAGAGTATACAGCAGCCGCTGCAGCGATGGCCAGGCCCGCGAAAAAGATCCGAGCGCGTGTAATGAGCGTCACGGGTCCCGCACTGCCGCTATCGAGATGCTCAATTATCTGCACCAGATTCCCAGCAAAACTGCCCACGAGCTCGGGTGAGTCCTCGTAGGTGAAGACGAGCTTGAATGACAGGGCCGAGAGCACAAGCACGGCAACGGCAGGGGCGGTGACGGCAGCCGGAAAAAGAGCAAACCCTTGCACCAACTCCTGACCAATCACAGCATAGGTAGCCGTGACGAGGGTCCAGAGCAGGCGTGGGTTGGGCTGCAAAAAGGTCTTGACGAGGTCGGGCTCGCCGGCGAATTTTTGGCCGGTCTGGTTCCAGCCGCGGAGCAGGCGAATTGCTGTGAAGGCGGCGACAACAGCGATGATGGCAACAAAAACGTGTTGCTGAGGCTGCCGCGTTGCACGGGTCGAGGTCAACGCCGATAGGCTCCGCCAGCCGACAAGCGCTAGCCAGGTGGACGTGGACCAGTACCAGAAATGGTGCTCCTCCTCGACGTAGCTGCTGGCAAACATCATGATGCTGTAGGCGATGCTGATGAGTGAAAATGGAGCCAGTTCGCTAAGACTGCTGCCCCGGCCCCAGGAAGTGGTGTACGAAGCCCCGATGGCTAGCACCAAGGCACTGGTCGCCGTAGCCAAGCCGAAACCGAGCTTGGGTATGTCGTAGTTGCTGGCCATGCCGCCCATCGTCTGCTGGGCACTACGAAGCCACTGAAAAATGGTTAGAAAGAGTAAAACTTAAGTAGTCAAACCTGCAGCAATCTGCGCCCAACAAAAGGAAACTTACCTTGTTTGTTTTGTTGACCCATTCGTCGTAGGCCTCGGCGCTCAGTTCCCTGCCATCGTCGTCCTCATTGTTCGTGTCATTGAAACGGGGTGCTGTGCGGACAATATCGTGCCATGCACAGGCAATCTCCTGGACGTCCGTCTGGGGGTCGATGCACGCCTCTACGGACGCCTTTGCAAATACCTCCGGGCCGAACGCGGCCTCCAAGACGCGCAGGATCTGGTGTGCGTTGTGCATCAGGATCTGCACCTGGTCGCGCCGCGCAGACCACAGTGGCAGGAACGCCGGTATGAACGCGCCAAGGTTGTTCTTGGGCGCAGGGAACCCAAGAAGGGCGCCGAGCGTGGGGGCCACGTCCGACTGCTCGACGGTGTGGTAGAACTGAAAATCGTCGCGCTCGTCGAGGGGAGACGGCAAGAAAGAGGCAGTGGGGTCGGTCAGGGCTGTCTTGAGCTTCGGGGCGAGAAACAGGAGGGCTGGGGACGTCTCGCCTGCGGACGAGGCGCCGTGGTTGCCGGCGTCGTTCATGCCATGGTCGCCCAGCAGGACGAGCAACGTATTGTCGAGGTGCGGCTGCGTCTCGAGGGCCACATAGATTTCGCGCACGATGGCGTCCATCTCGTGCTGCTTGGGCACCATGTTGGGGCTGCGGGGCCCGCCCTTATGGCCAATGTGGTCGAGGCCGAGATAGTGTAGGACCATGAGGCTCCAGTCGGTCTGGCGTAACTCGTCAGAGACGTGACGCGTGACGTTGTTGTCGACCTCGGTGAAGTCGGCCACGAAGAAGCTCGAGGTGCCGTCGGCGCGGTCAAAGGTGTCAGGGAACAGCTTGAGCCAGGTGTCGTCGCCGAAGAGGACGAGCTTGCCGCCAGGATCATCCGCCAGCTTGGCCTGCTTGGCCTGCTTAGCCTGCTTGACCTTCATCTGGGCCAGCCACGTGTCCTGGGAAGCCAGCGAGGACGACTTGTCGCCCTCGTCGACGTTGAGGACGACGTCGAGGAACGACGGGATGGAGCCGGTGGTGATGGCCTTGATGCGCGGCATCGTGACGGTGGGCGATGTGGCATGCGCCGTAAAGGGCACGGCGGCACCGCTGCGGATGAGTCTATACGTGGTTAGAGCTGATGGGAGACACGGGGAGGAGACAATGGACTCACGATTGGGTAAATTGGAAGCCACTGTTGGCGACATATACGAAGTCACTGAAAAGGTGTCAGTAAGGCGGGTTCGAGGGAAAAGCGCTCCTGTCCTCAGACTCTAGCTGGGTGACGACCTAACCTCCTCAGAGCATCGACGACCATGAACACGACGCGGTCAAAGGGCGCCGGCGCCGGCGGCCCGAAGCCGTTGTCCTCATATTGCGCGAGGCCGGGTAACAGCGGCTTGTAGGGGAAGAAGCCTTTGCCGAAGATGCCAATGGCGAGCGGGATCAGCAGGTTCGCGCCCAGTAGCAGCAGAACAGCAAACAGGGGCGCTTTGGCCGCATTTTGCGGTGCCATCGTGGGGGGGGGGGGAGGTGGGAGGAGGAATGACGATAGAGAGAGAGAAAAAAGAAAGGAGCGGCGGTTCAGAGAAAACGAAGGAAAGGCTGTGTGGCGATGGAACAAGAGCCCTCCATCACGGGCAGGCTCGCTCGTCGGTTGCGCAAAGAGAGGGTACAGCTATTGCGGGGTGCAGGGTCGTCCAATGTGAAGCTTTGTCGTCGCCGTGTTCTGCTCGTCGTCTCGTCGCGATGAGGATACGATGTCCACGCTTAAATTGAGACCCCATAATCTTAGTGCGACGCTGTGTGGGGAGCTGTGGGAAGTGACGAGCCGCACATGTTTACGAGGGCGGCAGGTGTTGCCCGGGCGCGTTATCCCATTGGGTTTTGTTTGACACGAGGTCATGTGACCAAAATCGGCAGCCACAACGCTACCACAGGATCGTGTTTTTGTTCTCGTAGCTGTTGTTTTGAGAGCTTGCCTTCTCTTTGATTATTTTTATTCTATATATATTAATAAATTTGTTTATTCTTATTTATTTATTTTGGAAAGTTTATGTTTTTATTAGAATTTATTTTAGATATGTTTTTGCTTTCATAACGAATCTTTATTTCTTTCAAGTATACGACATACTCCGTTGTTTCTTTCGTACACTCCGCAAATGTAAATCAATCAGTTTGAACCGGGCCAACCGACATGATCTCCTACCATGTGTATAACTTGGTCAAAAATACCGACTCTTGAGTGCTTAACCTCCACCTTTGTGGACCCTGCTCTGTTACTGAATACCCGGTCTCTTTCCACGGAAGACCTGATTCTGGACCGAAAAATCGACAACCTTAAGTTTCTCTAAAACTAACAGCTTCCGGATGAAAGCGCGGAGTACGATTGTGTAGACTGCGGGGGATGCAGAAGAGTAATTCTCAATCGGCACGGGACAAGAGATGCTCCCTCAGACGCACGCTGACCTCGTGACGCTTTGCATGCTTCTTTGGTTTCAAAATCTGTAACCGAACCCCAAATCCCCCGCCCCCCCCGGCATTCAGGATTCGAGCTCCGGTCTCGACGACGTCAGCTTGAACGTCTGAATCAGTGCACAGATTTTATACTGTCTTCGGACTCCTTAATTTTGTTATCTGGACGGCAATATGTTGTGGTGGACTTGCGCAACAGCGCAATATTCAAGAGGAGCCAGTGAGCTGGAGCGCTGGAACAGGAACACGGGCACTGCCTTAGCTCTAGATGCTTGTTGCGGCGGGTGGAAAAGACAGCACAATTGCATCGGACTTTGCTGTCTAATGTCCACTACCGGCTATATCGGCGACATAACGCGGCTTAACACAACGCAGAGTCCGAGTTTCGCACTCATATGTGCAGCTCGGCGTTCGAAATGCGAGAGAAGAGAACCGTCAAATCTCAAAAAGAGCGGCAGGAGGAACGTCGTCAGATCGCACAGCCGCCAAGTATACGGAGTACACTTGAGAATGAGAAAGAAAGAAGCACTGCAACACAGCAGGGTAGCACTGCAGCAATATGTCAGTGCACCCTGAAGCTCGCTTTTGTCAGTTGGGCCCGAGTTATGGAAAGCCTTCTACCGGCCAGGTCGGACTGAGAGAAGCCGAAGAGGTCGAACGCTTTGCACACTACGCGCGCGCTGGCTCTTGCACATAAGCCGATGGTTCGGGAAAAATTGCGACCAGGGGGTGTTATTGGCGGACCAGCGGCCAGGGAGGGGGACGAGAAGAACGGCAGATGGGCGAAGAGGTGTTTATGCGATGAGCAACGAAAATGATGAAGAGGAAACCTTTTCTAGATTGTTCACACGTCGTAATCTGATATGCTCTGTTAAGTCTGCCCGATCTGACTTTATTAGATTGGCTTCCCATCCGAACCAGGTTATGGCCAGACAGACAATAAATTACAAAGCAGCGGAGGAGAGCAAGAGACCGAGAGCGAGACAAGAGCGTGTTCGACAATCTCAAATTAAACAAGGACGGCATGTCGAAATTGGGAAACTCGTTCATGAAAACCGCCCGGACGGCGAATAGATTGTCTCATTGTGCAGCAAAACTACAAAAGTCCCTCTGTTCATAACTCGGCGCCCGGCGCCCAGGTAAGAAAATAGAAAGAAGGAAAACACGAGCGTCTGCAAGGCGGTGCGGCACGGATCAACAAGCCAGCCCTGGCAACGATCACCGGCCGTCCTTAATCCGCGCAAAGAACACGTTGTGCTTGAAAGTCATGAACGTTTATCGAGATACGGGGCATCTCTGGGGCGCAAGTGTGGCTCCTCAGGGCTCGCTGGGATGATTGATTAACAAACAATGGATCGGGCTCATCGGGGGCCATGTCTTACCCGTAGGGCAACAGGGCGCCATGGCGCATCTGCAATCAATACGGAGAGATTTTCTGTGCCGCCGACGATCCCTGTGACAGTACGATTATGTTTTGTTGAACAAACGAGACAGCGAGACAAAAGTGTCCAGCGCAAGAGCTCGAGTTGTGCAAATCGCGGGCGTTCGGCCCTCCGGTTCGAGTGGGGGGTGCACGTTCTAGTGGATGCAAATCTACGACATAGCTAGGAGAGCTAGTAGTAGCGTGGGTGTTTGCGTCCGGCACATTGTTTAAGGAGACAAGGAAGAACGACATACGGAGCAGCGAGCTAGGAAATAAAAGGCTGGCTGGCTCCAGCCGGCTGGACGAAAAGCAAGAAGGTAAAGAAGGAGATATAGAAATAATAAATAGTGGAAATAGAAAAACCAAAATGCGATCGAGAAAGACGAAAAACGAAAAGAGGAGACGAGAAAAGAAGCAAAGAAGACACGAAGGAACACCAGAACATCAGACGATAAAGAAAAACTCAACAGCCGTCGTTCTCGTTCTCTCATGTGGACTGTTCTTGGCTGGGTCTTAAAGAAGCTTCCTAAACTGGTGTGGTGGGTTTGTGGAACGCCGCGTCAGATAAGAAAAGGCTATTGATATTTTCTTTCTTTTGCGATGAAGGATGCCGAGGCATAGAAAATAACTGAAAAAAGGAGAAAACGACGGGGTCTAGAAGGAAAGGCCTCGTGCCGTGTGTCTTACGACAAAGGGCCCAGAAAAAAAGACAACAAAAAGCAGTAAATATTAAAGTAAGCAGAATGAGCAAAAAGGAACCGCAATGAAGGACAAAAGCCGCCAGACGTGAGACGAAAGAGAACACCCCGCGGACTTTGCGGAAGTAAGGCGCTATCTGCACAATATCCGGACGGCTGCCAGTTGAGCCTGTTTGCCTGCTTTCGACGGGCGGCTCACGACGTAATGATGTCTGACAACTTATTTACCTTACCCTTCTTGCAGTGCCATAACGCCGTGGCGTGCTATTGGGAGGGTCGCTAAGGCACCGCAGTGTCGCACTGGTCAACTGGCGTGCTTATGTCGGTCTTCACTGACAGGTGCTGCCGTTATTGTCGTTTAGTAATGACTATCCGCACTTCCCCTTTGACAGGAACCAAACACATCATATGGCCCATCCGCCGTCATACATCGACATTGCCTGCCCACTTCTTTCAATTTCCTCTCATTCTACCTTGCCTCGTGGGGCAATATCCCACATTAAATGAGACGGGTAGGTGTGGCAGCGTGAGCCCTATCGTGCCAGCATGCCTTGTCATTGTCACCCACCCTGCCGCCTTAATTATTTGCATTCATAATATCTTACATCCACCACCCACGCGGCGCTCGAAGTCCGCCGAGTACTACCTACCGCGTTCACAGACCACCGGACAGGGGCGGGAGGTCAGGCCTCTCACCAGACCCACGCCTGCTCTCTTGTGTGCCTCTTCCTTTACGACCCAAACAATCACAAACAAATCGCTTGGGTGTCGACGGTGTTCAACGGTCGCCGAGGGACAAGCTCTCTTTCGCTCCTAAAAAGCCATGATTCAAACTAGAAAATCTAAAATCTACGAGCATTTTAGTCCAGTCAACCCCTGTTGGCAGAGAGATCATCAACACGCGTAAATACGTTGTTTGTTCCAAGGGGACGAGCAGCCCATCAGCCCACTTTGTTCTACGGTTTGGGCTACAATCTCCGCCGAAGTCCCTCTTTTTCTGCCGGTCTGACGGCCCTCTCCTCTCGTGGCAAGGGCTGCAAGAAAAGGGCAAAAAGAAGAAAACACTGCCTTGTTGGTTCTTTCTCTGCGCTTCCTCGTTTTCTTTAGCGGGACCCACTCTTTTTCTTTCCGTCTTCCGTGCTCCGATCGCCTTTGTGCAACTGGCATCGGGGGTTCCTTCCACCCAACAGACAAAGGCACTCACAGGAAGGAGGCGCAAAACCTCCAGAAATGAGGAAAGAATGAAAGAATGAAGGGAAATGACGAACATAAGCCGTGTTAAAAGGGAGCAGGCCACCCAACAGAAGCAGAGCCAGACAACAATACATACGTCGTCCCGACGGGAAGGGAAACCGGCCGGTAGCTGCCAAAGTCCGGCAAGATACCAATCGACTTTGAAGCAAAATACGGACAGGGGCCATGAGGTAGCATCTCACTAGTCTTGTTTTTGTGCAAGTTTTTTAAGACCGAGAAAGCGCGAAGGAGATGCACAACTAGAGCTCCCGTTATCCGTTCTTTCCCCTTTTGTGCGCGCCGTACTCTGTATGTCGTACTTGTTCATTATTTTGCGCGCCTTCCTCGTCTTCTTGTTTCTCGCTCTAGTTTTCTTATTTGCTTATTTGCTTATTTGCTTCTTTTGCCTCTTCGAGATGATCCACAACGAGGCGGGCTCAAAAACAAGACACAAACCCGCGCACCGGCGTCCAATCCAGCGTGCGTCTTGGCCTTCTCTCTCCCCTGGCCCTCTCCCCGTCGTCCTTCTTTTTCCTCGTCGAGATTTATATAGCTTACACCCGGCCGGTTCATGTGGTCCTACTGACTCGTCTGGTTTATTCCCCCTTCTCGCTCTTTTCTTTCTTTTCTTCTTCTCCTTTTTGTGTCTCTCTTTTTCTCTTTTGTTTTCCTTCTTTCTGACCCTATCCAGACCCCGGCTTCGTTAGTGTTTCTACCTCACCTCACCTTATGAGTACGTCGACTGCACAGCGCATGCATGTCATGGCCAGCAACAACCACTCCTAATCGACAACAATAAAAATACCCGAATTGCTGTGTGATTTTCGCCTCCAGACGCAGCTCTGAGATATTGCCTCACCTGTCTCACCTATTGATCACGTACTCTGCGCACTTGGATTTTTCTTCTTGGTTTTTCAAACATGTCTTCCGCAGAGAAGCCCTCGTCGGCCGCGGCACGATCGCCGGCGTCTTCCGTCACGGCCGCTCCAGCCACGGCCCCCGATGTGCCGCAATCCGACCTCGAGGCCGGCGCCGTCTCCAAGCCCGAAGCTGCGCCGGCAGCACCAGCTACACCCACGAAAGTTTCGCACTGGGAGATCGTCTTTCGCCCGTCTGGCCTCACCCCCGAGGTGCTCGCAGCACACTACCCTGGTGAAGGCACCGAGGAGTCGCCCTACGTCGTATCCTTCCTGCCCGTCGACCCTCGCGACCCGCAACAGGTCCCCAAGTGGAAGAAGTGGATGTACACCCTCATCATGGCCTTTGCGACTCTTGGCATCGCTTTTGTCAGTACGGCCTACACGGGTGGACTGGCCGAAATCATGGCCACCTTCAACATTTCGACGGAGCTGTCCATCCTGGGCATCTCTCTCTTCGTGCTGGGCTTTGCCATTGGCCCGCTGCTCTGGGCGCCGTCCAGCGAGTTCTTCGGCCGCCAGATCCTCTTTGTCATCACCTACACCGTCCTGACCGCCTTCAACATTGGTGCCGCTGTCTCGCAGAACATCCAGACGCTCGTCATCGTGCGCTTCTTTGCCGGTGCCTTTGGTTCGTCGCCTCTGACCAACGCGGGTGGCGTCATTGCTGATCTGTTCACGGCTTCGGAGCGCGGTCTGGCTACGGCCGTCTACGCTGCCGCGCCGTTCCTGGGTCCCGCTCTGGGTCCTATTGTTGCGGGTTTCCTGGGTGATGCCGCGGGTTGGCGCTGGGTCGAGGGCCTCATGGCCATCTTCACGGGTGTTATGACGATCATCGGCGGTCTGGTCGTGCCTGAGACATACGCACCGGTTCTGCTGCGCAAGCGTGCGGCGGCGCTGAGCCGCAAGACGGGTAAGGTCTACGTCTCCAAGCTGGACATGCACCACCGGGCGGCCGGTGCCAAAGGCCCCTCCATGGCCGCGCAGTTCCGCACCGCGCTGTCGCGGCCCTGGATCCTGCTGTTCCGTGAGCCCATTGTCCTGGTTACGTCCATCTACATGGCTATCATCTACGGCACCATGTACATGATGTTCGCCGCATTCCCCATCATCTTCCAGCAGGGCCGCGGCTGGTCGGCCGGTATTGGCGGTCTAGCCTTCTTAGGCATTGCTGTCGGCATGTCGCTAGCTGTCATCTATGCCATGTTTGACAACCGCACCTATGCTCGCAAGGCTGCCGCGTCGCCCGACGGCATGGCCCCGCCCGAGGCGCGCCTGCCCGCGGGTGCCATCGGCTCCGTGCTGCTGCCCATTGGCCTGTTCTGGTTCGCCTGGACTAACGCCGCGCCCGTGCACTGGGTCGTGCCGATTATCGGCTCCGGCTTCTTTGCCGCCGGCCTGGTGCTGGTGTTTTTGAGTCTGCTCAATTACCTGATCGACTCGTACGTCATCTTTGCGGCTTCGGTGCTGGCGGCTAGCACCGTCATCCGGTCGCTCTTTGGCGCTGCATTTCCCTTGTTCACAACTTGTAAGTTTCATGTTCCCTCTATTCGCCCATGCCTGAGTGCCACCGACTAACGATCGTCATAGACATGTACAAGAACCTGGGAGTGCACTGGGCCAGCTCTATTCCGGCTTTTTTAGCCCTCGCCTGTGTGCCGTTCCCCTTCCTCTTCCTGCGCTACGGCAAGGCAATCCGCATGCGCTGCAAGTATGCCGCCGAGGCCGCCGAAGTGCTCCAGCGCATGCGTGCCAACCAGATGCAACAACAACAGCAGCAGCAGTCCGGTGGTGGAGAGGATGACGAAATCGACGAGGACGACGCTATTGCCGAGGCCGATGCGCACGAGGCCCAGCAGAGACATGAACACGAGCTCGAGAAGAAGGCTACGCGGACCGAGGGCAAGGCCCTGTCCTCCGAAGGCGCCCTGGCCGAGAGCAGCCGCAACGTCTCGGACGACGAGAACGTTGACGGGAAGGAGAAGAATTAGGGCTTGGAAGAACAATATGGAGTAATATAAAGAAAGGAAGCGATATGTAAGAGGTGAGAGGAGGGAGTCAGAAAAAAGTAATACCCGCTGAGGTAGGAAAGACTCGGCATTTGGATGGCGTTTTGCAAAGGGATTCTGTGTGCTCCCATAGAAAGACAGGACAGCACATGCTTTATACATAATAGATATATCTTGGACAAAGAAGATTTATTTTTAAATACACTCGACTTTAGTTTACTGTTTTGGCTACCTTCTCGTGTGTTGTCCTCCGACGTGTGCTGTGGCGCTTACAGTTCTCGGTGTGCTACACCGCCGGTCAGACTTCTAGGGCGGAACATGAAGGCAATGCCGTGCGCTCATGCGAGGGCCAAGTGTCCTCCCCGCCTCGAGTCCGAGTCGTTGGAGAGGCATCAAGGTTGTACAGGGAAATGATGCGTATCCCACGATGTGGCACTGTGCCACTGTCACACACGCATATACGCATCGCACTTGCACCCAACTGTATCGAACGCACACCACCTTACGGGCGCCACTGACACGTCTGGGCGACATTTCGGCGGAGCACATACGATAGCATGCGAGAGTATGTGAGGAGAGCCAGGCCGTTGGGGAGAATGAGACAATGGCTCTGCCGTGTGACAAAGACGCCAAGACAGACAGGTGTATAGGCAGGTGTTGGCGGGTTTGTAGGCAAGACAGGCGTACAGGTGTGCAGGTGTACATTTAGTGCTGCAGATGTATTGCAAGTGCATTTTCTGTACAAGATACAGGCGAGGTGTGCTGGCGAGACGGATCACCCCTCTGCGGGTCAAGAAAGAAAAGAGCGATCAGAGATACTATTGATGCATGCGTTGTCAAGTGTCTTCAAATTAGGCGCAGTCTCCCGTCTACACTCTAGTCAGCTTGACCCAACAAAAAAGGAATACGTTTACGTACACACGGCTCACCAGCGGAGCGGAAAAGTCCTCCCGCAACGCAAAAGGACGACCTCAAGAACGAATTCCAAAGATGTGAGACACTTGGATCCTTCTCGAACAGACCGTTGGCGGTGGTTTTTTTCGACATGGAGGGGGTGTGAGAAGCGAGTTGCGTTGGTTGGAAGTACTTTACTTT
The DNA here is from genome assembly GCA_021397985.1 of Sporothrix dimorphospora. Lineage (NCBI taxonomy): Eukaryota > Fungi > Ascomycota > Sordariomycetes > Ophiostomatales > Ophiostomataceae > Sporothrix > Sporothrix dimorphospora. The sequence continues at coordinate 217,901 of WOUA01000045.1, forward strand.
GCAAGAGAGCAAGTAAAAACTTAACGGTTCGTCGTGGTGCCTACAGCATCACCCGCATTGTCTCAAAACGCTACCTCGCCAGGTTCTTTTGTTGCCCGCCCATTTTCTCATTGTCTTTTTGATGAGGTATCTTTCTCAACTGTCCGTCTCTGTTTCTATGCTCATACGGCGAATACCATGCCATGCTATGCCATGCAATGCAGAGAGCGTGCATTGCATAGGCACCGAGACCGGCCCCAATAGCTAGAGTCAACTTTTGCGGTCGATTGGTGAGCAGCTCTTGAGCTCATCTCCCCCCCACCTATCGCTTCTATTATCTCACCTGGCTGTTGTCTCTCTTTCGACTTGGTTTATCGTGTGCCACATCGTATGTGCGAGTGTGCAAAGCCACCAGACTGTAGGACTGCGCCTGCTGCATCGTCGCACACACACATACGGAGTGCTACCTACGCAACACAACATCGTCCACGTCCAGCGCACCACAGCCGAATCCAAGACATGCAGGGCACCGAAAAATACGTGGCAGCTCGCGCAGGGCCCTGCCGCACTTTCTGCCTGCCGCAATCGACCTTTCGCTTTCTTTTTCTTTTGTCCGGTTCCGTTTCTTGCTCTCGGTTTCCTTGGCTTGTCTCTTTTAGGCTTTCTTGGGGGGCTGAGTTGCCTGGTTTGGCTCGGCCGGTGCCCTCTTTTGTGATGGAATGTCGTAGCACAATACCGTTATGTCTGTTGGTTCGCCGAAACGCGGCCGTACACAAGTCTTAAGCCGTTCTCTCGGGTTTCTCAGGCTGTTGGTGTGGCGTGGCAATTTTCCGTTCTGCATTTCTTGTTCCTGTACTCTACACAATGCGGTTTCACGATTTTTTTCTGCCACCGCCCCCCCCCATTTTGTTTTGTCCCATTTTGTTGCGCGGCGGGCTCAGAAAATTCGACGCCACGGAAAAACAGCGCCGTGTACGGAACGACGTATTTTTATCAAAGACGATTATGGCCGTTGAATAAAACGCACAACTTATCGCTTTTATTTCTAGTTTCTGGACACTAATCCGTTAATAGCATTCCACCGTTCGCCCATATTTCTTTCATCCTAGTGTTAGGCGGGGGGTTACCGTTTAATTGTTCTTTTTGGTGCTGGTTCCAAAAAATCTCTTTGACCTGAGACTCTGTCTCTCAATTGCTGTGATTGACAGCGGTCGCTCCTTCTTCGCTCGGGCCGCTCGGCTGTGCCCGCAATAGAACCGCTAAATTTTGTTACCTATTCACTGTTGCTTTCTTTTGGCATCCCCTGCGCAAAGCCAATTCCTTCACCCCTTTTTCTTCTCTTTCCCAGCCTCCTCGAGCGCTATGCCGTATTCCGCATTTGCAGACGAAAAAGCATGTTGCATTTGCAATCCCCTTTCCCTTCCCAAGCCCCCCATGACCCTGCCTCTGATCCCGCCGCCAGCACGGTACCCTAGCGACCAACATGTCCTTCTTTTTTTCTGTCCGAGCTTCCAGGCCAAGACCAACAAGAACTTTCTTGTTTCTCCAGAGAATACAAAAACACATGGCGTACCGGGACATAAAAATAACTTTCTCCAGCGGCAATCGCCGCGACGATCCTTGCCAGGTTCTCCCTTCCCGCCCTTCGTCGCGCTTTTCCTATTTTCTTTTTCTAAGCACTGGTGCGCGTGCGATTTCGTACAAAATACGACATGTGCATAAACAGTACCATCTCGGTGGTTTCCCATATTGTTGAATGAAACTGACAATAGTTTATCGTAATATTCTGTATGCAGACTACACTATCCGCCACGAAGTTTAAAAAAAAAGTACGTGTAAAAAAAGGAGTAGAAATCCGTTAAAAATCCTCCAAACCTCACACCACGGGATAGACCAGCTTGCGGGCACGCACGCGACCCATGCGCAGGTCCTCAATGCCCTGTGTCACGGCTGACAGACCACCCGTACGCAGCTCAACCGGGTGCGGCTTGAGTGTGCCGGCGGCCAACATGCGCTCTACGAGGCCAAACAGGCGCGACGTAAACAGCCGATCCTGCGGGCGGGCCGGGCGGCCGTAGGTGCCGGCCAGCTTGACGGCCTCGCCAAAGAGCGTGGGTCCCATGATCCAGTCGGCCTGGACCTCGCGGCGGGTGTACTGGATGCGCGTAGGGAACGGGTCGAGGGCGATGTAGCGGCCACCCTGCGGGCCAATGGCTTCGTACGACAACTTCATGGACTCGGCTTGAGTAACACAGTCGATGACGTGAGCAAGGGTGTTCTGGGTGTAGTTGCGGATCTCCATGCCGCACGAGGCGTTGTGGTAGTCGAACGTCTCAACGGCGCCAAGGGCGAGGAGCATCTCCCGGTTCTCGGGCGAGCAAGTAGCAATTGGAGTCAGGCCGGAGCTGTAAAAAGGTGTAAGTAAAGGGAAAGTGAATGTCGAGCTGAGAGATATTAGAAAGCCATAAGAAACTCACGCTTTGAGCAGCTGGATCGCAATGGTGCCCGAGGCTGAGGCACCGCCGGAGACGAGTACATAGGTGGGCTTGACGGCTGTCGTCTTGGTCACCGGTGCCGCCTCGACAGCGGGCAGCGGCAGCTGCAGCGTCTGGTACAGCGCCAGGCCGGCGGCGTAGGTCACGACGCTCAGGCCCGCGGCGTCTTCGTAGCTCATGCTCGGAGGTAAGCGCACTACCATGTCGACTGCCACGGGCACGTACTCGCAGAACGCGCCTGCCTTGCTTCGTGCAATCTGGCTGTCCTTGTTGCTATCGTCAATGGTGGCGCCAAAGAGGCCCGGCACGGGCGCCAGGACACGGTCACCGACTGCGAAGCCCTCGACGCCGTCACCGATCTGGACGACCTCGCCGGCAAATTCGTGACCGCCTATGAACTCGGCCGTCGCCGAGAAGTCGACCATCTTCCAGTCGGCGGGGTTGAGCGCGACGGCCTTGACAGCGCAGAGCAGCATGCCGGGCGGCGGCGGCGAGACGACCTGGACGCCGTGGGCAAGGCGGTACTCGCCGGCGCCGGCACAGACGAGGGCCGTCTGTGTCGAGGGGGTGGATGTGGCAGTCATACCTGTGGATGTGGTGTTTTCGTGAAGGAAGGTTGAGTATGTCCTTTTGTTTATTCTTATTTTCTTCCGGAGCTGTTTGATTTTTGTTGGCAATTTGCGTATGTTTTCTTGAGCACAGTCAAAGCAGCTTTACACCGTACACCGCGCCACCCACTCGTTATCTGGGCCTCTTGGTATTTTGGTAGCTCGGGATGACAGTTGATACAAAAGACGCAAGAGATATGCTCCTGCAGCAGCTCCAGCTCGCACCCGCTCATCTGGCTTCTGCCTCTGGCCGCTCCCCAACGCCTCCTGCTTGCGTCTTTGCTGCACGATGGGAAACGCGACCTCGCTAGCAGCGGGCAACGGGTGAGATGGCCCGCTGCAGGATAAGAGACACGACGACAAATGAGAAAAGACAACGCCCCCCTCTTCCGTTGCTTCTCCTTCTTTCCTTCTAAAAACACGCCAATGAAAGCGATGGCCGGATGCATCTTCTCTCTGGCTCGCGCACCAGAGCTAAAGTCCAAAGGGCAGGCCGGCCAGCGACGAGACGAGGCCAGGAGGGGGTGTAAGTCTAACAGTCCGTTTTGTGTCGGTTTTCTTTCTTTTTGTCCAATGTATCCCCTCGCTCTCTTTCCATTCTCTTCCCGGCTTCCTATTTCTTCCTCTTGGCTCGCTGTTCGTCTTATTTCCTGCCTTGGTTTCTGGCCTGTTTCCGGTGTAGGTTACTTTTCAGTTTTCCCCGTTTGTTGCTTTTATTTCTCCTTTTTGCCCACGTCTGCTGTCTCATTTGTATTGTTTTTTTGTGTATTTTGCACGTCTGACACTCTACTTATCACTTGTATCATTTTGCCGTTTGGTAATGTGTACCCATTTTCGGGGGACATGCTGCTGCAGTATGCTCCTGCAATAATCCGTACTCCATGCACTGTTGTCTCGTTTTTTTGAAGTGGAGGGAAGGTGGAGGGGACCCATTTCGAGCTAGCCCCCGTCGTCTCGTCGCTCTTTCCTATTTCCTCGTTGCGTCTTTCCCTTTTCTCTCTCCCCGTCTCTCCCCTCAATTGTCCAGCTTGCATTAGCCAGACGGAACATCGACACAGATGGAGGGAATCACATTCAGTCCTCCTTTAACCTGCCCATCACTTTGCGTATTTGCTGTGCTTTCCTCTATCAGCATTTGGCCGCAGAGCTGGCTGCAGGTTCTTCCTGACAAGCTTCAAGTCCGTCCCATCATTAGTCCCTTGGTGCTAGCTCTATCCCGCTCTTTCCCCTCCTCAACGATGCACATCTTCGCACCTTCCCTCTGCACTCTCTCTCACCCCTCGTTCCTTCCTCCGGTCTTCTCCCGGCTGCTCACCTGTATCGCCATCTCTCCGGTCTCTTGCTCTCAAGTCCTCGCCCGGGTTCCATTTTTGGACTCCTCTCGTCTCCTTTTGTTTCTCGCTTCACTCTCTCTCCTTATCCTCCCCACCTCGTCTCCATCCCCCCTTACTCTCCCTGAACGGGATTTCGTCATTTTTCCTCATTCTCAACAGCGGTCTGCACAACCCTGGACCTTGTTCGAATGCGGGCCCCGTTTATCCCCGTTCGGCTGCCCCGTTCTTCGTCTCCTCTCGCGTCTCCTCTCACTCACTGTTCCCTTCTGCTTCGTCTTCTTTTGCCTCGTCGTTCCCTCACCCTTCCCTGTCGCCCCTCTCCTCTTGGTCCATCGATGCGAACCTCCCCGGCTTGTAGCTCCTACCCCGTCGCTCGAGCTAGTTTAATCTAGTCTTTGTATCCGCCTTTTTGGTTTGTCCTTTCCTGTCGCTGTCTTCTCAGTACTCAATCTCCTCATCCTGTTTTTTTTTTCCGTGCGGAGGTCCTTTCACGTTGAATCCGATGTTCGTCGTCTCGCGGCGCTGGCTCTTCTTACTCCCAGATCACCAAGCAACGTCGACCTGCTCATCCGACTCGGCATGTGTGGCTGTACGAGTACGGAGGACGGAGTACCTTGAGTACCTTGCTTCTTTGCGGACCTCTCTTGACCGCTCGACCTGCGGCCACCTGTCCATATCTCGCCTGTGCTCCTGTCTTCCCACTTTCTCACCAATCTGCTGGCCAACCCCCCCTCCCCCCTCCCCCCTGCTGCCTTGGTTCCCGTACAGACTCACGGTCCCACGAAGATGGGCTCACCCACACGAACCGACGGCGATCTTTTCCGAGTGTTAGTCTGCCTCGCATGGCACGTGAAGACGTGAACGGACAAAAAGTGTGCGGTTATCCGTGTTAGAAGACACGCCTCGCACCCCCTCCCCAAAACGGCGGTGTCCTATCATCACGACATACAACAAACCCTCTCTGGTGGGATCGATGGCTACACAGGATAACCCGGCACGTTATGCGGCCCTCTGGCCTACCATTGTCGTCTTCGTTTATTTTTCTGTCCCACTGTCCCCTTTTGCCTCTGCATTACTCCCGTTGCACAGTATATAAGATGAGGCCACAAAGCAACGGTCAACCGCAACAACATTAACGGATCTGTGCCATGCGGTGCCTTATCTGTCGTCTGCTAATTATGTTACGTTTCTGCTTCTGCCTGATCTTTACCTTTTTTCTGCGTAGGATCGATACGAGCCACGCCCACTGCGACTAAGCGCAGGCGTTGCGCCATACCTTGCTTGCAGTGCATATTTGCTGGATATCTGGTGCGGTTGTGGTGTATTCGTTGTCTTACCCGAGACAAAAAAAAGACCATGGTTTTCTGACGTGTGCGGCGGATGCGGCGTCTTAACACCCTTGTCATTTAGTTCAACTACGAGTACGACGAGACGGGCCTGGCCCCGGTCAACTCCAACCAACCCCAAGGCGAAAAAGGGCTGTTCTTATGGCCGCCAGCCTGGGAGTTGACAGTTAAGTGCAAAAAAGGCATGTCGTAATTACCCTGTATTACTCCGTACCCAGCGCGCCGTTGAAGGAAGAAAGCGTGGGGAGGGTTTGTTGGAGTTACATTGGCACAAAGCGCTCCCGTCAGTCTTTTTCTTCTTTTTTCCGCGTTGCCTTTTTTCTCTTCTTTTCCCTGGGTTCGTCTTTTTCGCCCGTTCGTCTTTCTTATTTTCTTATTTACATCATAGTTATTGACCCTTTTCGCTTGTCTTTTTTGCCTTTTCTTATTTTCCTTTTCCTCCCCTAATTTTCCCCATTCGGTCACTTTTCTGTCTTCCCGTTGGCTAGTCCATCTCTGTCCCTATCCTATCTTCCTGTTGGTCAATTCCAGGCCCCTTCGTAGTATTTGGGGGCCGTTTCTTCCCTTTGTTCCCGTCATTTTTTGCACTTTTGCCGTTCTGCCAATTTTGTGCCTTTGCCTGTCCTGAATTCTGCGGTGTCCGTACCCTCGGTTCCCTCCTCTCCCACCCTCCCGTCCGTCTATCTGCTTCCCAAACTGTTCTTTGCCCCAACCCTGCCGCCTTGCCATTTTGTCATTTTGGTGCCTCATCACCGCGTTACCTCGCTTCTGTCTTCCCGTCCAACCTCTTTGCTGTCTCTCCTTTGCAGGCTGCGCTTGACACACCCGTCTGCAATGGGATATCCCGAGCTGCCCGCCAAAAGCACACTCCCGGACGGTCGTAGTGGGCCAACCCACCTTCCTCCCCCTCTCTCCATTTCCTTGTCTCCTTGTCCCACACGCTTTCGCGCCCTTTCTTCACTCCTTCCTACCCAGCGGGCGCAGGCCGCAGGTAGGCCGCAGGTTGAGCAAGTCGACCGCAGCAATAGAGGGCCAGCAACATGCAGCTAGAAATGCATGGTGAGCCTTAGCCACCTGTTCAAAAACGAACAAACAACACAAGATGGCCCACGGAGAGACCAGAAACGAGCATGATACGTCGTTGACAACACACCGGACCATTCTGCAAGGGTGATCTAGGGTGTCGAGAGCAACCAGACAGAGGCCAGGACGGCCAAATCGCTAGAAGGGGATCCCCAAGACGAGGGAACGGTTTTCTTACACGTCAAAAGTCAAGAAAAGTCAAGAAAACAAGTCCCAAAACCCGGCCAAGGACCAATGATGGGGATCACCGTGGCACCAGACATGCAGCAACGACGTCGTTCTGACAATCGTTTTTGGCAAGCGATCCCCCCGGAAGAGGAGGGGGGGGGATGTTAGCTGGCAGGTGTCGTTTTTGGGGTCGTTGGCTCGTTATTGGTGCATTCTCTTTCCTGGCCCAATTCTTGGGCCGTTTCGTGGGGTTGGTTCCCGTGTCTTTTTTCTTGGTTTCTCCTCCCTAAGCTTCTATTTTTCTGTTTTGTCAAATTTTGTCACAGCTGCCCTTGCCCAGCCACTCTCGCCTCGGCTCTGTTCCTTTCTGGTCGTCCGCATTTCGACGCTCGGTGGCATTTTCCTATCTTGTTTTCTCATTCTGATTCTGATTGTGATTTGTTTTGATTTGGAGGCTTTTGATTTTGATTGACATACTCGCTTCTTACCATTGTTCTTGTTTCGTGTATTGCTCTCGGCAATGCCTTAAATCTCCCAGCAACCTGATTCAGCTATTTTTGGTAAAAAATGTTGACCGTTCATCTCTTCGTCTCCTCACCTCATCCCCTTCCCGGCGCCCTTCATCTTGATTACGAATTGTAGATGTACTTCAGCTCCGCACACTACAAGGTACCTCCGGATGGAGACGTTTTGTTTTCTTCACCTTTGCGGGATGTATCCTTTGCCCTTTGTCTCAATCTCCAATCTTTCTCCACGTCTCTCTCGGCCGGACGACTGCGCCGGGTACAGAAAGACCCCCATGGCGACCCGTAAGGAAACGGATGGGTAGCATTTTGGTGTTCTGGTAGTGTGATAGTTTGTTAGTTTAGTCGTCTGGTATAGTCTCGTAGTCTGATGGGTTGGCAACAAGACGAGAAGGGGGGGAGGGGGGCGTGTGTATAAGTGGACCCTGTTTTCGTGCCTTTTTCCTCTTCTGGATCTATAAACACACCTTTTGCACACAATGGAAGGAAGTACCATTCTGGCATCGGCTCTACGAAGACGCCCATCCAGGCTAGCACTCCACTACGTGTACCCGTTTCTCTGCCCATCAGAGGCTCTCGTGTCATTGCCTGCTCCAACCTCGCCTCCCCAAAACGAACGACGGCCCCGTCGAGACACGTCTGTAGCATGCAATCTGGTCCCAATTAAGCGATGGCTTGTCTGCAACATCATGACCGGACGCAGACCGAAGGCAGGGCAGCGGGCAGGCAGCCGGAACACAAACCGCACACCAGACTGCAGGACAAGAGCCCGCATAGGGCGTCACAAGCTGCATGGTTTGCCACGGATCTGGCCGTAGGCTGTCCGTAGCTTTGTAGCTTGACCGTAGCTTCGCCATATGTTCTCCACCAGAGCAAGTAGAGGTAGGTAGATTCAGTCATCCAGCCCCCCTCCACCTCCACCTCTATGCCATCCTCGCTCTTGTCTTGCCCTCGCTCTTGTCTTCGCCGCTTCTCCCCCGAGCTCGATCCCTTCCTATCCCTCGGTGATCCTTTATCTCTTGTCTTTCTTCTTTATCTTGCAGCTCCATTCCCTCGCCTCTTCCTCCTCCCCATCCTCTTGTCTTACCATCTTCTATCTCCTCCTCCCATCTCCTACCTCACTTTTCGCTGCCTCTCCTCTTCCTCCTCCCTCTTCTCCCTCCTCTCCTTCTTTCTGAATTTTCATGAACTTTTTTTCACTTTGTGTTTGATTTCCCGTCAATATCCCTCCATCTCCTACACCTTCTTACTTACTACTCCTCCTCCTTCTTATCTTCATCACCACCTCCATATTCACTATGGTTGAGCAAAGAAACATACCAGAACCCATAGCCGTGGTCGGCAGCAGCTGCCGACTGCCCGGCGGTGCCTCGACGCCGTCGAAGCTATGGGAGCTGCTCAAAGAGCCCCGAGATCTCCTTAGCGAGGTGCCCAAGAGCCGGTTCAACGTCAAGAGCTTCTACCATCCTGACGGCGAGCATCATGGCGTAAGTCAAATCACTATATGCGACTATACGCCATGTAGACACTTTGCTAATAATTTGTGCACAACGACAGGCCACTGATGCTACGCACTCGTACTTTCTAGACGAGTCAGAAGACGTGCGCACGTTCGACTATAATTTTTTTAACATCAACCCGCGCGAAGCCGAGTCCATTGACCCGCAGCAGCGCATGCTGCTCGAGACCGTGTACGAGGGCATGGAGGCGTCCGGCTACTCGATTCAGAGCCTTCAGGGTTCGGATACGTGCGTGTTTGTCGGCCAATCGTCCGACGACTACACGGCGATGCTGCAGCGTGACCTCGAGACCATCCCGCACTACTTTGCCACGGGCGTGGCGCGCTCCATCATGTCAAACCGGCTGTCGTACTTTTTCGACTGGAAGGGCGCGTCCATCTGCCTGGATACGGCGTGCTCGTCGAGTCTAATTGCGCTACACCTAGGCATCCAGGAGCTGCGCAATGGCACTTCAAAGCTGGCCGTGGCCGCGGGCGTCAACCTCATCCTGGGGCCCGAAGTCTACATTATGGAGTCCAAGGTGGGCACAATTTACCCCTACAAAGATGACACCCCAAAAAAGAAACCAAGAGACTAACTTTCTAGTTGCACATGCTGTCGCCTACGGGCCGTTCACGGATGTGGGACGCCGGCGCTGACGGCTACGCACGTGGCGAGGGCTGCGTGGCCGTATTCCTCAAGACGCTCAAGCAGGCGCTGGCGGACGGCGACCACATTGAGTGCATCATCCGCGAGACGGGCATGAACCAGGACGGCCGCACGCCCGGTTTGACCATGCCCAACCCCAGCGCACAGTCGGACATGATCCGCGCAACCTATGCGCGGGCCGGCCTCGACCTAGCACGAAAAGACGACCGCTGCCAGTTTTTCGAGGCCCACGGCACAGGCACAAAAGCCGGTGACCCTGTAGAGGCTGAGGCCGTCTACAATGCCTTCTTTGCACATTCCACGGGGACAGAAGCCGCTGCCGCCCCCACCGTCGACGACGACGAGCGTCTGTACGTCGGCTCGATCAAGACCGTGCTCGGCCACTTGGAGAGCGGTGCTGGTCTCGCTGGTTTTATGCGTGCGTCGCTGGCGGTGCAGAACGGCGTCATCCCACCCAACATGCACTTTAACACGCTGAATCCCAAGATCGAGCCCTTTTACCACCGGCTCTGCGTGCCCACCCAGGCGCTGCCGTGGCCCAAGCTGCCGACAGGCGTGCCGCGGCGTGCCAGTCTGAACAGCTTCGGTTTTGGCGGCTCCAACGCGCACGCCATCATTGAAAGCTGGGACGGCGCACCCGAGAACCAGGCGGCAGCGCTGTTGTCCGAGGCCGAGACGAAAGACGTGGCGTCGGATGTGCCCCACGGTCCGTTCGTCCTGTCGGCCAACTCGCAAGGTGCCCTTGTGGCTGCGGCCGCCGCACTCGCCGATCATCTCGAGAAGGAGGAGACGAACGGCGCCAGCGCATCTCTCGGCGACCTGGCCTGGACGCTACAGAACAAACGCTCTGAGTTTTCCTACCGCGCGTACGCGTCGGGCACCACGCGCGCCGAGCTGCGGGCAAGCCTCGCCGCGGGCCTCAAGGCTGTCAAGAACGCCGAGGCCGCGTCGTCAAACACAAACTCCTTTGTCGCCGAGGCTCTGCCAGTGACGGCCGAGCTGCCGCCGCGCATTCTGGGTGTTTTCACGGGACAGGGCGCGCAGTGGCCCACCATGGGCGCCGCACTCTATGCCCACAGCGCGCTCTTCCGCCGCACGCTGCAGGAGCTCGAGGCGTCACTGGCCCAGCTGCCCGTCGAGGCGGATCGCCCGGCATGGTCGCTGACCGCCGAGCTGCTCAAACCAGCCGAGACGTCGCGCATCCGTGAGGCCACACTCTCTCAGCCGCTGTGCACGGCCCTCCAGATCGCGCTAGTCGACCTGCTGCGCGCCGCAGGCATCCAGTTCAGCGGCGTCGTGGGCCACTCGTCGGGCGAGATTGCCGCCGCCTATGCCGTGGGCTATCTGTCTGCGTCGGACGCCGTCCGCATCGCCTTCTACCGCGGCGTGCACGCGGTCAAGGCCCGGGAGGGTCCGCAGCCGGGCAAGATGATGGCGGTTGGTATGGCGTACGAGGCGGCCGTGGCCTTCTGTGGTGCTGGTACGCCGTTTGCGGGTCGCATCGTCGCGGCGGCTAGCAACTCACGCTCGAGCACGACGCTGTCGGGCGACGGGGACGCTATCGACGAGGCCGAGGTGCTCCTCAAGGCCGACGGCGTGTTTGCGCGCGTCCTGCAGGTCGACACTGCGTACCACTCGCACCACATGCAGCGCTGCTCCGACGCGTACCTCGCGAGCCTGCGGCAGTGCAACATTGCTGTGCTGGCGCCGCCTGTCGCACCCGACGCCGGTTTCGTGTGGTTCTCGAGCGTACACGGCACTAATGGCCGGAGCATCTACGAGCCGGCCACCTTCCGCGACACCTACTGGGTCGATAACATGGCGCAACCCGTGCTGTTTGCGCAGGCGCTCGACCGCGCCGCCACCGAGTCGCACTGCTTCGACATGGTGCTGGAAGTGGGGCCGCATCCGGCGCTCAAGGGTCCCGCTAGCGAGGTGCTGCGCACGGTCACCGGCGTGGACCTTCCGTATACGGGCGTGCTCGCGCGCGGAAGCAACGACCTGGCTGCCTTTAGCAGCGCACTGGGCTTTGTGTGGAGCCACTTCCAGTCGCGTGCCACCGTCGTCGATTTTGAGGCTTTCCGCCGCGCATGTGTCGAAGACACCGAAAACACCCTGGTCGTCAGCCGCCCGCCCCGGCTGGTGCGCGACCTGCCCGCCTACGCGTGGGACCACGACGTGCCGCTGTGGAAGGAGTCGATCCTGTCCAAGAAGTACCGCCTGCGCGAGGATCCCACGCACGAGCTGCTCGGCTCCATGACTTCCGCCGGCAACAGCCAGGAGATCCGCTGGCGCAACGTCATGAAGATCACCGAGCTTGAGTGGCTGCGCGGCCACGTCTTCCAGAACCAGATCCTTTTCCCGGCCGCCGGCTATGTGTCTATGGCCGTCGAGGCCTCCGTGCATTTGGTGAAAAACCAGGCGGCCCTGGCCGAGCGCGGCGCCATCGCCCAGATCGTCGAGCTGCAGGACCTGCACATTCACGCCGCAATCACCATCGACCCGGACGCAGCCGGCACTGAGGTCATCTTTGTGATCCGCATCGTGGACCAGGACGCAGACGCCGCCTCGCTGGTCGCCGAGTTCAGCTGTTACAGCGGCAGCGTCGACGGTACCACGACCGACGCCGAAAAGGTCAACTTCACCGGCCGCGCCGTAGTGACCCTAGGCCCAGCTACTGACGCCGATCCCACGGTGCTGCCGGCGCGTGTGCCGCCTGTGCTGCCAATGTCCGATGTTGATACCACACGCTTCTACAGCGAGCTCGAGAAGATCGGCCTGCGCTACTCGGGCGACTTTGTCTTTGATTCGGCCCAGCGCCGCCTCGGCCTTGCCACCGCCGTCATCAACCGCCCGGCCGCCAATGCCGACCTCATCGTGCACCCAGCGACGCTTGACGCCGCCTTCCAGGGCGTCATGGCCGCCTTCTGCTTCCCTGGTGATGGCCGAATGTGGACGAGCTACCTGCCGACGGGCATCCGCACGGTCCGCGTCAACGTTGCTGCCGCCCGTCTGCGCCAGCAGGAGTACACCGCCGACCCGGCCAACGTCTCGCAGGCCGTCGCCGACTGTTTCTTGAGCGACGCCACGAGCAAGGTCATCGTGGGCGACCTCGACCTCTTCAACGCCCGTGACAGCCGCTACTGCGAGCTGCAGATCACAGGCCTCACCTGCTCGTCGTTCACCAAGCCCGGCCCCAAGAACGACCGCCGCACCTTCTCCAAGATGGTCTGGCGTCCGCAGGTCGCGTTTGGCATTAGCCCTGAGGACCAGCCCGAGGTGCTCGACGAGATGTTCGAACACATCAACATACTCGACCGCACCTCCGTCTACTTCTTGCGCCGCCTCGTCGAGCAGGTGAGCGAGGCCGAGTTCGCCGCCGCCGAGTGGCAGTTCCAGTCCGTGCTCGGTTGGGCCAAGAACTACTTGTTGCCCAAGATCGACTCAGGACAGCACCGCCGCCTCAAGCCCTCGAGCGCCCAGGATACCCCCGAGATGGTCGCCGAGTGGGTTCAGAAGTACGGTGACGGCGTCGACATGGAGCTCGCCTGGGCCGTCGGCACCAACCTGCCCGCCATGGTCCGTGGCGAAGTCCCCGTGCTTCAGGTCCTCATGGAGAACAACCGCCTCAACCGCCTCTACAAGGATGGCGTCGGTCTCGACCTGGTTTACCGCCAGTTTAACTCTCTCATCACGCAGATGAACCACGAGCACCCCGGTCTGCGCGTGCTCGAGATCGGTGCCGGCACGGGCGGGGCGTCGGTCGGCGCCATCAAGGCCATCTCGCCTCACTTTGCCTCGTACACCTACACGGACATCTCGCCCGCCTTCTTCGAAAAGGCCAAGACCCAGTTCTCGCCCGAGGAGCTCGCCAAGATGGAGTTTCGCGTCCTCGACATCGAGCGAGACCCCATAGAACAGGGCTTCGACCCAGAGGGCTACGACTTGGTCCTGGCCTCCAACGTGCTCCACGCCACCAAGTACCTGTCGCGCACTTTGGCCAACTGCCGCAAGATCACCAAGCCCGGTGGGCGCATGATCATTATCGAGATCACCGGTGACGCTGTGTACACGTCCTTTATCATGTCCGGTCTGCCCGGCTGGTGGCTCGGCAAGGACGACGGCCGCATTTACGGCCCGCTCGCCAGCGAGGCGCGCTGGGACGAGCTGATGCAGGGCGCCGGTTTCTCGGGCGTCGACGTGTCGTGCAGTGACCTCGATGACTTTTACGGCCTCGTCATGAGCACCCAGGCCGTCGACGACCGCATCGCCCTGCTGCGCGAGCCTCTGTCTGTCGGCACTTGGGACCGCGCCCCGGCCGCCGTCGCCGCATCGCCCATCTCCTCCCTCGTCATCGTCGGCGGCAAGGCGCTGGCCGTCAACCGCGTCGCGCAGACCATCCGCCGCTTGCTGCGCCCGCTGGGCGCCAACGTCGTGCTGGTGCCAGACATTGCCGACATTGTGTCCGTAGAGCTGGCCAACGCCGCCGTGCTGTGCCTGGCGGACCTCGACGAGCCCATGTTCAAGAGCATGAGTGAGCCCAAGTTCAAGGGCATGAAGACCATGATCCTCGAGTCCGCTGCCTTGCTCTGGGTCACCAAGAACCGCCGCACCGCCGAGCCCTACTCCAACATGGCCGTCGGCATGGCGCGCGTCATCGCCTTTGAGTCGCCGCATCTGGTCATGCAGTTCTTGGATGTCGACAGCTTTGTCGGCGGCTTCGGCAGCCAAGGCACCACCGAGGCCACCCTGTTCACCGAGGCCTTGCTGCGACTTGTGTACCTCAGCAGCCCTGACTTTGCCGACGTGTTCTGGGTGCGCGAGACCGAGATGTGCATCGAGAATGGCCGCGTGTTTGTGCCACGCATCATGAGCGACGACGAGCTTAACGACCGCCTCAACGCCGACCGTCGCCCCATTGCCAAGAAGCTGCTGCTCGATGCGCCAGACGGTGCCAGCAACGTCGAAATCGTGCAGGAGGCCGGCCACATTCAGATCCTCGAGTCCGAGCCGCTGCACCTGGCCCCCAACAGCAGCGCCACGCAAGAAGGCCAGCATCGTATCAAGCTGCAGGCCTCGTCCCTGTACCCGCTGCGCACGCGTGACGGCAAGGCCCTCTTCCTGGGCATCGGCGCCGACCTGGACGACGACAGCAAACCTGTGCTCGTTGCCAGCCCCGAGAATGGCTCGGTTGTCCATGTTGCGGCCGACGGCATACTGGCCGCCCTGCCAGCGGACAGTCACAAGGCCGAGCTCCTTCAGCAGCTTCTCCTAGATGCGCTGGCCGAGAGCCTCACGTCCGACACCGAGAGCACGTTGTGGATCCACGGTGGCGACAACGCTCTTGTCGACCGCTTGGTCAAGAAGGCCAAGGCCAAGTCCATTGCTGTCGTGGCCACCACCACGGCCACCGCCAGCCACCGCCACTCCTCGCAGGTCACCATCCACCGCTACGACAACGAGCGACGCGTGCTGGGCCTGCTCCCCAAAGGACCTCTGACGTACACGAACCTGGACGTCTCGCTCGAGATCGAGGTGATCAGCCGTATCGTGGGCAACGCATCGACCCTGACGACGGAAACGTCTGTGGATACACGGCCTCTCTTCAAGGCCACCCAGGCCGGTAAGGCAGTCGCGCTCAACCTTTCCTCGTCTGAGCTGGCGGCCGTTTTGCGCGATGCCCAACCGTCGACGGCGACGACGGCAGTCTCAGCCGACGGCATCATCGGTATCGAGAACGTGGCAGATCTCCCCACTGGCAGCTTGCCCCCGACACAGGTCGTCAGCTGGACCACGCCGAACCCTGTCGTCGCCCAGGCCTTCCCCACCGCGTCCCTGAACCTGTTCAAGAGCGACAAGACCTACTTCCTCGTTGGCCTGACCGGTGCCTTGGGCCTGTCTATCTGCGGCTGGATGGCCGACCACGGTGCTCGCCATATCGCCATTGCCAGTCGCAACCCGCAGGTCGACCCGCACGTGCTCGACGATTTCCGCCGCCGCGGCGCCACTGACATCCGGGTCTACGCCCTCGACGTCACCAACAAGCAGGACCTGCTCGATGTGCACGCACGCATCTGCGCCGAGATGCCACCCATTGCGGGTGTCGCCAACGCCGCCATGGTGCTGCGCGACAAACCCTTCAACAACTGCTCGCTCGATGACTTCACCTACGTCTTCGGCCCCAAGGTCGACGGCAGCCGCCACATGGATGAGCTGTTCTCGACGCCGGGCGAGCTTGACTTTTTCATCTTCTTCTCGTCGCTCGCCTGCATCATCGGCAACAAGGCTCAGTCCAACTACAGCGCCGCCAACATGTACATGCATACGCTGGCCACGCAGCGCCGCCAACGTGGCCTGCCTGCCTCCGTCATTGACATTGCCATGCTGCTCGGCGTCGGCTACGTCGACCGCGCCCTCAGCCAATACGAGGCGCGCCTCGTCGGCATGTACGGCTACATTGGTCTGTACGAGTCGGAGATGCAGCACATCTTTGCCTCCGCCATCCTTGCGGGCCACCCCGACTCGTCCGTCTCGCGCGGCCGCGGCCACAGCCCGCAGATCATGACCGGCCTGCCGCTCAATGCCGCCACGCGCTTCCCCACGAAGCCGCTCTTCTCGCACATTCTGCAGGCCGAAGAGCAGATTGCCACTACGGCTGGCGGCAAGGCCGAGCTGTCTACGCGTGTCCTTAGCCAGCTTGCCGACGCCGCCAATAAGGGCGACGCCACGCTGTCGATCCTTGAGGCCGCGTTCTCGCGCAAGGTCGAGCTCATCCTGCAGCTGCCCGCCGACAAGATCGAGAGCAAGGTGCCTCTCATCAAGCTCGGCATCGACTCGCTCGTTGCCGTCGAGCTACGCTCGTGGTTCCTCAAAGAGCTCAACATCGACATGGCCGTCCTCAAGTTTCTCGGCGGCTCGTCCATCGTCGACATTTGCCGCGACGCGCTCGGCCAGCTGTCGTCGCTGTCGTCGGCCTCTGGCTCGGCATCGGCAGCCACCCCCGCGTCACCCTCGCCGCCCTCTTCGCCGACGTCGTCTTCTCACATGCGCACGCCGAGCTCGACCACGGACGGCGGGTCCGAACAATAGGCATTGGATATGGCAAGCAGGTGCCCGTGATTAACGAGAGGGACCGTCTCCCTTGCAAATACATCATGAAACACATGGACAGCTACACAAGGCAGCTACACAGAAACAAGAAGAGAACCAAGACAGGGCGGGGGGTGTAAGGGAGACATGCAGAATGACAGAAGAGAGGAGAGACCGTCAGATTGTGCCTTGGACGTGTCGGATCCCACCCCAGGATGTGGTATGGAGTATGGCGTTGGACATAAATCGATATTTTCAGTAATTGTAAATCGATTGTTTGATTTTGCTGTCAATGGCTTTCCAGGAGCTGATCTTGTCGAGCTGACACTGCGTGACGATCTAAAAATAATACAATGCTGAGAGGGGAAAAGGTTAAAATACGTAGTAGGGCAAGTGGGAATAGTAGGCCCGGTGAGATCTTATTTTTGTCCCATCCAATGCAACAGGACGGCCAAGAAGGAAGCGATAGTGCAGGTTGTGCTGCGATTGGGTCTGCCAGCAAGGCAAGTGCGTTTTTTTGCTGCGAGGTGATGCATACACGTGATTGATCCCGTAAACTGAAGCTACTTCATCATTACTCCGTACTTTTTCTGGCAAACCACCCTCGCACCCAACTGCAATTTTACTTGACTAGGCGCCCCACAAGGCGGCGGCTGGGAATTGGGCCGTCAACCGCGCGCCTTCCTTGTTCGCTCGAATTAGGCTTTTGGCGGGCAGGCGCGACGCACCTTTCCTTTCTTTGTCTGCTTTTCCCCTCGTTCGCTCTCTCCCCGTCTGGTGTCCCCCGCTGCCCCTACCTGCCCTTTTTGGTGCAGAACTTCACCTTGACTCTTCGTTTTCTTACTCTCCCCCTTCTTCCTCACGTCTCTCTTCCACCGCACATCGCATCCTGTTCCCTTCACCCTCCCCTCGTCTCGCCGCGATCGTGCAGCCGAGAGAACCGATTTCGCGCGCGCGCTGTCTGCTTCTGCGGCCCTGTTTGCTGGTCAATTTGCGACAACGCCAACTTGACCCCTCATACCGACCTGTTGGCGCCGCCATTTTGCAGGCAAAAAAAAAAGACACGATAACCAACAGCCCAGGCCGTTTGATAGCTTCGACCACAGGCACGACCATTCTTTTGACGCGCGCACGAGATCGCATATAGATCGCAGGGACAAATCCAATACGAGACGTTGGCCAAAATAAACGCGGCGCCACCTCAGCCTTCTGCCCCGCGGCTCTCTCTGGGATAAGCCTCAAAACGCGACAAAGCCAGCTTCTTTGCGACCCTCCACTCTCCAACCTCCGCCAACCGTCACGACGTGCCAATCCTCACCAAATACCTTGCAGCGCATCCCACAGCATCCCACGACGCTACTGCATCTACCCTGCATCGCTTGCAGTTCTTATTTATTTTTATTCTCGACTTGTTCGCTTCTGGTGTTTTGTTTATTTTTACACACTTTTCGGCCATATCTGTCGGAAGGGTGCATACACACACCTCCTGTGTCTCTGGCATCTCTTCAGCTCTTGATTGGGAACGGGACTGCAGTTGCACCTTACTGGCCGGCTGGACGCAAGACACGTCTTGCAAATCTGCCTGAATCCTATACGGGCCTCTCGCGGTTCTTGCTTTGTCCGTCTTGCACGCGCGATCCGCACATATCTCGCGCATATTATCTCGAATATCTTACGCGCAAACCAGCTTGGCACCAGCTTGACATCAGCCTGGCATCAACTCTCGGCACGCTCATGCAACAACGACCAGCTCTATCCAGCACATATTTTACGAGCACTTTCGCTACCGCTGCGGCCATCCCATTTTAGCCTGGGTCGTTTTGTGTCTTGGGAGCGTCGGAAGCCATCCCAGAAGGCTACAGAGCCAAGAAACATCCAAGGTCTGTCCCACTCCCTTTCCAACCTTTCTGGCATCTCCAGCCTCTCCAATCCTGTCTCATTGTTCCTTTATTCCACTCTCATTCCACGGCACCCCTTCTCTCCAACCTCATCTGTCTATCTTGCGAATCCCGTCCTCTTTCGGACGGGATATGCAGTATCGGCCGGTAGCTTCCCCGCCCTACAAGTAGCACAGCCTCCCCTTGTTGCTATTTTACCTCTTTTCCCCCATGCCGATGATAGTCTCGTCTGCCCGTGTCTCCTGCCCTCGTTTCCTGTCCGGCGGGATGCAGCATGCGCTAGGCCCTATCCCCAGGGGCCACGGCGACGTCAGGGAGACCAACCACGGAAGACGCCAGCCAGCGCTGCGTTTCTGGTACTTTTCGTGTTTCTGGTGCTTCTGGCGGAGCTTCTGGTGCTTCCCATTCGTCTTCTCCCGCCTTTCCTCTTTTGTCCCGCACTCCCTGCTTTGTCTCGTCTCTGCCCTATGGTTGAGCGTGTTGCAGGCACCAACGACCCCGTTTAGTGTCTCATCTTTGTGCCGTGCAGCGCCCTGATAGGCCCGACCGCTCGTTGTACAGCGCTGCCTGTCAGCATTTCCCTTTCTTTGCACAGCCCCCCCGCACCACCAGCACTGCCACAATAATTACAGATTCCCACTCCCCACTTCTATGCGGAAGGCTGACTGGCAATCTGCCCAAGTCTGCCTTGTCCTCTCTCCTCTGTCTCCCCCTCCGTCTCCTTCCAGTGCAGGCCCCGACCAGCCAACTGGGCCCGACCTGACAAGAAATCCGCAGGCATAAGCAAACGCAGTCGCGCGTCATAACGAACGACCACTCGGGCTCGTCCTCACACCGTGCCCCCTGCTCCCGCACCCGCCAAGCGATACCATCTATCGCAGGACGTACAACGCACTCGCTGTCTGTACTGGCGCGCCGCGAATCTGACCAGGGTCCCGCATTGTGTCCCAAGCAGCACCGAAAGGGGGTCTCAGACGACGAACCAGCACAGCGGCCCCAAGTCGACGCACACCCCAGAATAAGAATAGAAATCGGGAGACAAGCTAGCTCTTCTCACACGCATATACACACCACACGCCACACCAAACGGAGTGCACCGCACGCACACGTATAACACACACGCAAGTGCAAGCCCTCGACCTCATCCTCAATATGGACCAGATACAGCCTTCCCGCGGCCGGTCGCCTGCCCCCGTCGATCAACAGGCTCTTGATATAAAGCAAAGCCACTCTCCATCGCACTCGCCCGCCCGTGCCTTTGATGCCAACTACCAAGCCGCCATCTCCAACTCCAACTCCATCGGGTTGGGTTTAGCTCTTGACTCCTCTTCTCAACAAGCCTTCAACACATCCCAAGCCGACCTGTCTGCCTACAACGGCGGCGCAGCCACCTTCCTCGCGACCACACAACCGGGCCTTCAACAGCAAGACCTTGCTTTTGATCCCAACCTGTCCTTCGCCGACCAACTGAAGGCCGACCCCACCGGAGCTTCATTCGGCCAAGGCTTCCTCGATCCCCAGCAGGCCTTCCCCAACGAGGACTTCACGATCTTCCCCACCTCGTCGGCAGACCAGCTCTCTACCCCTCTGTTTGACCAGCAGCAGCCACAGCAGCAGCAGCAGCAACAAGATCCCTTTGGAACCTCAGACATCAACACCATGGCCACCTCACAGGCACACCATAGCCCTACCCCGCCGCACTTGCTTGGTGTGGACGCCCTCGGCCCCGGCTCGGCGCACCAGTCTCCGTCCTTCAACAACCACCAGTTTGTCCAGCCTGTCGGGCGCCACTCGCGCAACACCTCACTTGCGCCGGAGGCGGCCCTCATGCACGACTGGAATGCGCCGCACTTCCAGGGCCACCGCCGTACCGCCTCCGAATTCTCAGATGCGTCCTCCATCGGCGGCCACTCACCATCCATTGTTGGGCAAGACAGCTTCTCCGAGTCCATCCAACACCAGCAGAGCTCCCCCATGCTGCGCGCAGAAGAGAACGGCGATGTGTACCAAGAGCTGCACGGAATCAACAGCTTCAGCATATCCAACGGCTATGTGGGACGTAGCCCGTCTCACAGCCCTGCCATCTCCCCGCGCATTCTACCACAGTCAGTACCAGACGTGAACCAGGCGCCGGCCAACTTCGTGTTGCAGGCGCCCAACGATGGTACCTATGCTTCGTACGGCTATGGCGCCGTCTCTGGCTCCGAGGCTTTCCCCCAGCTGCCGACAACCAGTGCCGACATGGCACAGCCAATCCCTCAGATTGCGCCCACAATCGAGATTGACTTTGCACCCACAACAGTCGCCTCCAGGGGCATGTTTGATGGCAAGGCTATGATTGACACGGACGCCCTCACACCGCCCGAGCAGCGTGGTATGTACACCCGTTATCCATTTCACAGACAACGTAACAATTACTAACAAGACGCCACCCATTAGGTCGCGCCAGACGTCGTGCCATTACCGACCCGTATAGCGGGGGTGCAGCATCCAACGCCAGTGTTAGCAGCCTGTCGCCGAATGTCGGCTCTAGCCCGCGCTCCGATGCGTCACGGTCCTTGTCGCCGCTTGAGCGGTCTGGTAGCGCCGTTGCCGGCAACCGGCGCAGATTGTCGACATCTGCTGTCCCGAACAATATCATGGCTCTGCGGCTTGCCGATCCTGAGTTCGCTGCGGCGAACGTTGGCGAGGCTGGCGCGGTAGGCGGCGCTGTCTCCGGCGCTGGCACAAAACGCGCACAGAAGCACCCGGCAACCTTCCAGTGCTCGCTGTGCCCGAAGCGCTTCACTCGCGCCTACAACCTGCGCTCGCATCTGCGCACGCATACCGATGAGCGTCCCTTTGTGTGCACATTCTGCGGCAAAGCCTTTGCGCGCCAACACGATCGGAAACGCCACGAAAGTTTGCATTCCGGCGAGAAGAAGTTCGTGTGCAAGGGTGACCTCAAGGTCGGCGGTGAATGGGGCTGTGGTCGCCGCTTTGCCCGTGCCGATGCCCTGGGCCGCCACTTCCGTTCCGAGGCAGGCCGCATCTGTATCAAGCCACTGCTCGACGAGGAGTTTTTGGAGCGCCAGCGTGTGTGGCAGGAGCAGCACATGCAGGCTCAGGCAGCTGCGCAGCAGAACATGATGATGGCACAGCCACCTCCGCAAATTGACCCGTCCACAGGCTACCCCATCGATGCCGCCGGAAACTATGCGCTGCCTGCGGCACTCTTGGCACAGTACCCGGCGCTCGCACATGTCAACTGGTCGCAGGTTGACATGAGCGGCACCGGGTCGGGTATGGAGGACGACTTAAGCGGGCGCAGCAGCTTCGACGCCAGCGATTTTGACGACGGTGACGACGGCGGCTATGTCTCTGGCCCTGGCACCGGTTTCGGTGAGGGCAGCATGAGCGAGAACTATGGCGACATTGGCTACAACTCGGACCTGGGTGGCCAGTAAGAGCTGGGTGGCCGGCTTGCCGTTGGAGTCTCTTTTCTTTTCTTTACTTTTGTCTGGCTCTTTCATGACGTTGATGTTTTGTTACTTTTGACTTTGACGACCCCCTCTTGTTTCTGGCTCCTTCTCACTGTAGATGGCCTTCGTTTCGTATTTTTCTCTCTTTCCGCTGGGTTGCTCAAATTCATGCACGCTTGACACGCAGCCCCAATTGGTATGGACTGGAACCGTTGATAGAATACTGTTTCTTTCTTCTTTTTCTTCTGCTTTGGTTTCTGACACCCCCCTTTGGTTATCTTTTTTCTGGACTTTTGTTTTCTTTTTGATTGCTATTTGGATACTGTACCCAGGATACTCTCAACGTCGTCCTTGATCATGTTCTTTTTTTGGTGATAACTATATTGGTTTATGCTTCTGCAGTCGTGTACTACCTGGTCCTCTCTTGTGATACGCTTGTGCGGGAACTACACTCGAGACGTTTTGTCTTTATATGACGTGCGTCCTTTTAACGGCCTGTCAACCACATGCTACGAGTCCTTTTTCATAAAGCTATGACCCCTAATAAAGATACCAACTTTATGTAGATGCGGGTTTCAATCAAGTGCTTTCTTATGTCAGAGGATTACAACGGTTACTTGTGCGGAACCTTTGCGCGGATTGTCCAACGCGACACAACAGAGCTCGCAGGGACGAAAAAAGAGAAAATGGTGGGCAACGAGACGAGGCTGTAAGGAACCGAACATGCCCAGGACGTTTGAAAGACCCGAAATTACGTAACGTCGGTTTAATGCAGCCTACGACAGCAGCTCGGGATTTTCTCGCTTTTCACAGTAGTGTGCGGACCAGACAATAATGTAAAAAAGGAAAATGGATAAAAAACATTTTAAACGAAAAGAAACGCAAAAGAACAGAAAAGGGAGCACAAAAAGAAGCTCACACCAACACCATTCTTTCTCCGCATCCGTTCTGAAGTCCGTTTTGGTGGATCTCTGGGCGGCTCTACTTATTAACCCGGCTACATCTGTCCTCTTACAAACACAACGGCTTTCGCACCTCCACAGAACTCAAATGGTAAGCAAAATGTGTGGTTTTGAGGGGCGCAGACCATTCCCACGATGATGCCATAGGACCCTTTAAATTCTTCTGGGGAATCTAGAAGCTTTTGGGCTCAATTCTTGACAAAAGTCAACAATCGTCGAATTATTAAGCTGTCCGCTTCATAATCATAGGCCCATAGGTGTTCTGTGTTAGTCCCCACCGCGCCCAGTAATTTCCAGTAAAGGCCCCAATTAGGACAGTCTCACCACCGCAAAGCCAGGCCCAAGCGTCCAACACAAAGGCCAACCACATCGGAGCCGCGGTGCGCAGATCAAGGCTCAACGCGGCTCGTGCCTGACCGTGCTAAGGAGACGAAACGGCTGACTTCTCAACCGGATTTTGTGGTGTTTCTCTGCTGGCTGAGTAATAACTGTATCATGGCCGCGCTTGGTCATCATACATTTTCTGTAGGAGATGTAGGAAACCAAAAAACATGCTTTTCCTTATGTCCAACCGAGGCCGGTCGGAGGCAACAAAGATGTGGAAAAAAAGGCGGACGCGGCGGTTAACTGGGCCTTACCGGTGTCCCGAGAAGTACATATAGAAAGAACTGGCCGTCCGTTTCTGCGGGCAAGAATAGAACGCTGAAGGGTTTAATCAACCGCACATTTGCAATTGGGTGACATCTACAATTGTATCTTTTATATTCAGCCATTATTCCTCTGCTCGCTGCAACATCAAGTACGCCCCTTCCCTCCCGTTCCAGACAAATATCCAATGCCGCCTCCCTCCTTCGTGTGGTACGGCTTGTTGGTTTGAGGACGTCCTAGTCGCTCTTTCCCGATTTAATTCTCAAGCCTCCACCTCCCACATTGCCTTCTTATTCCCACTTTTCGAGCTTTCCCTCCGCTATTTTCTTCGTCCAGATTCATGCCCAGGAGACCTTTTCTAACCTGGTGAACACTAGAACGTCCTTTTATACCACACAACGCCTCTACCAAGCTTCTTTCAAAATGACTCCTGCCATCCCTCCTACTACGCGGGCTCTTGTTGTCCGCGGCAAGGGCGATGTTGTCCTTGACCCGGCCGTGCCGACCCCCAAACTGCGGGACGGCTATGTCCTCGTCCGCACGACAGCTGTGGCCCTGAACCCCACGGACTGGAAGACGGCCGACTTCCTGATCGGTGGTAACCCTACCGGCTCGCGTGTGGGTTGTGACTACGCGGGTGTAGTTGTTGAGGTTGGCCCGAATGTGACGCAGCCGTTCAAGGTCGGTGACCGCATTGCCGGCGGTGCCCACGGATCGTACGTTTTCCGAGACAGACGTGCAGTTCTTTGCGATGCTGTTATCGACTTGTTTGCTAACACCACGTAGAAACCAAGTGCAGAAGGAGGACGGTGCCTTTGCGAACTACATTGTCGTCAAGCCTGACCTGGCTTTCAAGATCCCGGATTCCATGTCCGACGAAGATGCCGCCAGCCTGGGCCTTGGCACCATGACGGTGGGCCAGGGCTTCTACCAGGGCCTCAAGCTCAACACGCCCGAAAACCCCTTGAAAACGCCCGAGAACATTTTGATCTACGGCGGCGCCACTGCCACGGGCATCCTGGGCATCCAGTTTGCCAAGCTGTCGGGCTACCGCGTCCTGACAACGGCGTCGTCTAAGAACGCTGAGTACCTCAAGTCGCTGGGTGCCGATGAGGTCATTGACTACCACGACACCGAGGCCGCGCTGGCCAACATCAAGACGGTTCTCAACGGCGGCGCGCTGCGCTACGCGTGGGACTGCATTTCGTACGCGGAGACGGCACAGTTCTGCGCCAAGGCGCTGGCGCTCACGCCGGCGGCGCTGGCGGAGGGTCCGGGCAGCCTGCAGTACTACCAGCTGCTCTACAGCCCCATCGAGCCGCTCAAGGAGATCGACGCGCGGGTCGGCGGCGCCATGACGCTTTATTATACGGCGTTTGGCGAGTACTTTGAGAAGTGGATGCCGTTCGAGGCCAGCGCGACGGACCTGCAGTTTGCGCGGCAGTTTTGGGAGTCGACGCGCAAGCTGATTAGCGACGGCAGGCTCAAGCCGGCGCGGACGTACGTCAACCGGGGCGGCGCGGACCTGGAGGGCGTGCTGGTGGGCCTCAAGGAGCTCAAGGGCGACAAGGTCAGCGGTGGCAAGCTGGTGTACACGATCAACCAGCAGTAAAGGGTATGGCGGTATGGCTGGCAAGCAGCGAGGGATGAAGAAGCATTTCATTGCACTCAAGCAAATGCAATAATCGGTTACACGGAAACGGTTGTATCCGATTGACAGAAAGCAGTTCGCTACAAAAATATGACCGAAAAAAGTGTACCTATAAAACAAAGCTATGTCCCAGACGTGTGCCAAACACTTGACCAGAGTTCCCAACGCAATTGCGTTCACAGGAGGGTATAATTCCCGTCTCACTGCAGCAGAAGAAATCAAGAATAAAAAAAGACGAAAAAAAAACAAGACCAACCGACAGATTCTCACATATACACGTAGCTCATCTTTGCCTGCTTGGCCTCGGCTATGACGCCCTCGACGACCTGGCGCAGGATCTCAATGTGACCTTCCCTAAAGCTGCGGCCGACAAAGGGCTTGACGAGTGATCCGCACTCGACGCGGGCCTCCTCGACAATCTCGTAGCCCTCGCCACTCTCGGGGAAGACGATGGCGGCAGTTGCGCCCGCGGGGTTGTTGCCGTTGGCGGTTGGTGGTGTAGCGGATGGTGTGAGCGCTTGTGATGATGCGGCAGCGGCGAGGGATGCTGCGGCTGTGACGGATGTTTGTGGCGGTTGCGCTGGCGAGTTGCTCCGGCTCCGCCGGCCCTCGTCCCGGGATGTGCGCATCGAGGAGCGTTTGGAGGACGTCGACTCTGTCGTGACTTGGCCTGCTGGCAGCACCCGCCAGGTGCTCCACACGCGCACCCCGCCCGGGGCCAGACTCCGGCAACGCACCCCGCCCGCAAAACGCTGCATGACGCAGGGGACCACGACCTGCTTGGTGGCGACGCCGGGCACGAGCACGATGCGGTCGACGATCTCAAACGCGGCCAACGACTGCCCGTCCTCCCGAAAAAAGGGGTCGTCGACGATCTCAGCGAGGTCGACGGGCCGGCGGCGGAAGGAGATCAGATAGGGGTTGGGGGTGATAAGGGGCTCGTAGCGGTGGAGGGCGTCGAGGACGCGCTGGGGCTCGCACTCGGCGGGCAGCGGGTAGGCGAGGTTGAAGGTGAGGAACGGCATGGCGATGGTGGAGAGAGAGGTGTGTGATGTGAAGTGTTTTGCGCGCGCAGTTGTGTCTAGCCGGTCGTTCCAAAAGTAGATGCCGCAAAGAAGAAGGAGGGAATGCGCGAAGAGCGAGGTCGTGAGCCGGTAGATGGCCGCTTGCTGGTGAGAAGAAAAGACCCAAGGGAGCGTACTCGTATGAGAGGGAATGAATGGCGATGCGACGGATGATGTAGAAAGTTGAGGTCAGAAAGGGAGGGACGTTGTTCAGAGAGACGAAGCCGAGGGGTGTCGCATTGTCTCCTATTTGGTTTGTGTGGCTAATGTTTCTTTCGAGCGGCCCTATTTGCCCTTTTTTTGTCCCCGTCTGTTTCTGTTTCTTTATTTGTTTCGAAAGGGTGGCCCTGCTCTTTGTTTCGTTGGTTCCTGAATGTTGCCCGGTCCTCCTTGTAGCACTCTGGCAAACAATGCGCTGGACGTGATTGGGGAGAAACGAGGGTAAGAGAAACGAAAAGTAGCGAAATAAGGGCGAAATTGGAATCGAGGCGGCACAAGCGACACGAGGCGAGGGCGAGGCGAGGGCGAGGGCGAGAGCGAGCAGTGAGAAACTGGACGTGAGAAGAGGGGCCGTTTTCCAAGCAAAAGCGTTTCGAGATGTGACCGCCTACTTCCGAGGCCTTATTTTGTAGTGCAGTCGCATCGGTCGCACGTTCTAAAACTAGACGCGGGACCTTGAACAAGCGCAGCTGCGCAGCACCCCCAGAAAAGCTTATTGCAACGGTTCAAACGGCTTCATACGGCTTCATACGACTTCATACGACTTCATACGACTTCATACGACTTCATACGACTTCATACGATGTATCTTACGAACTGCGCTCTCCCATGAAACTGCAACCAAAAGATGACCGGCTTTCTGGGGCTGGGTGAGGTGGGAAAGCGGGCTCGTATCGTCGACTCGCCAAACTCGGCCTGACCGCGCCCCTCTCTCTCTCTCACTGGTCTCTCTGGCCTCTCCGAACTCAAGTTCACCCGTTGGCCGACCCAAGACCACGCTCCTCCTCGTTTCATCGAGCGGAAAGGGGGGAAAGAGCGGACGGACGACGTCGTAGTACTCCCGTTGAGGCAAGCGGCCGAAACGCACTCTGGGAATGAAATAAAATAAACGCATAAAGAACGAATATCGCTTTCGCGGGGTCCTGCCATCATGGCTGTGTGTGTTTGTGTGGCTCAGGCAGTGGTCGCACTGGTTCAACTTCAGGCTGGTCTAGCCCCCGACGGTCACACATTTGCCTTCTAAATTTAGCCTCTCTTCAGCCCCCCTCCCCGCAAATAGAGGCGTCGTCTCCCGTTCCATCAACATCACGATATGAACACCACGAATATGACTGTGGCTGCGCTGTGTCGCCTGTTGCACTAACCGCGCAACTGAGCCTTCATTACGCTCGAATTGATGGATTAAGCTCATGTCTTCTTGAAGAAACGTCTCCTTTGCTGTGCACTGTGTCGACAGCCCCCAAGTATCTTGCTTGTGGCGGCGTCCTGTTATTGGATGCGCCTATTTTTAGCAGCTCAGTCCCAACTCTCTTGCGCGAAACGGCCGGTGACTTCGTTCGTCCCATTGTCCGCATACAATCGTGAACTGTCGCGCGTCGACGTTGGCCCGCTGTCCGCATGCGGCCAAATTCATTGTCCCATGCCCTTTCTTCAACGCCTCCCTGAAAGAAACAAAGCCCCTCGTCTCCCCGTGTTAGCGCCCTACAGCGTAGGCCGTTAGTTTGCCCCGAAAATGGAATCAAACAGCCTAGTCTGCCCGGACCGCGGTCGGGACCCTGGCCGGGACCCTGACCCTACCAGGGACACAGCGATATCGTGGCTTAATCCGAAGATGTCGCGATGCAAGGTGGGGGGCTTTGCACCCGGCCGTCTTTGTCCGGTGCAGCCGTCACGATGCAGTTCCGATTCCGTGACATCGTGACCGACATGCCCCGGAGTGCATCCGCTGTCCTGATGCTCCATAGGCACGGTGTGGAGCATGGCAGGCTCTCATGTAAGTACAAACGTCGTATGCACTATTTACGCCTGGCTGCCTTGATGCCCAAAGGGCATGTTTCTTGCATGCGAGCGGGAGGGGTGAATGTTCTGCTCCAGTGATGCTTCCGAATACCATGCAATAATGCCTTGCTTGAACTTGTCAAGCATCCAGTCCTCCATAGAGCCTCCACGACACGTTGCGACTTCTGTTTTGTTTTCCTCGTCGACGGTCCCCACAGCTGTCCACCAGAAAGGGACAGCAGAAGCAAAGAGTCCACTTCTCATCCTCCGAGGCGCATATCCGCAAGAAGCGGTGAGTGGAAGCAGAATTATCCCACGCCTCCCTCTGTCGAGCAACAGGCGAGGCTGCCGCCCATACGGACTACTAAGTCGGCAGTTGGTTGGCAGAACGATGTTAAACCCCTCTATTTTTTTTCTGGCTTCTTTCTCTTTCGAAAAAATTCTGCCATCCCACATCCACATCCCCGCGGATAACATTTAGATATGCCTCGCGTCATTCTCGTGTTTTTCTCTTTTTTTCTCTTCTTTCTCTACTTTTCCTCTTCTTCTCGCCTCTCGTTTGCCTTCCTTTCTTGCTGCCTGCGTTTCTGACCCCCCCGCAGCCGCTCTCAATGAAGCGGTGAGCAAAACGCTATCCTCCTTTGGGCTGGCAAGGTGCGAAAAAAGCGTCTGGGCCGGGCGGGAACGTGCATGAAGAGCACAGGAAGCTCGCCAGGGAAGATCCACCAGATGGAGATGGAGGGGTCGTCATCGGAGGAAAGCAGCGAGTAATGAAGCAACGAGTAATGCAGCAATGTAAACGGTTCAGACTTTTCCAGACTTTTTGAAGGATTTCTTAACTTTTTTTTTGCTCATGTATGCAGCTACGGGCGGGTTTCTGCAGGGCGACAGAATTTTTTTATTTTTTTTTCTCTGTGCTTCTGTCCTGTTCTTTTTTAAAGCATCGTCATTGCTGTCTGCGGAGCAGTACGGCGAGAATGGGGACTCCAGGGAGAACAACGGCCGAGAGCCGAGCGGCACCATGGTGCGGGAACGACTCTTCGGCGGCGTTCGACTCACAAAGGAAGGTCATTTCACTGTGAGGATTCCTCGTATGCAGGCGTACCCAACTGCGGAGGCCCAGTCCAGGCTCAGGTCCAGACCCGGTCCAGCAGAGGCGGTTCATATTTCGCCGTAAAATATGGCCGCTGGCAAAGGTGGCCGGCGTCGGCAAACAAGCACGTGAGTTTTCCTGACGGTAGTGAAAGCCGAAGCGATTGTCGACCTTGCCATTGTATGGTAGGCTCGTCGCTATCAAGCTGTTATCAGATGGACGATGAAGATGGTAGAGACGGCTCCCAGAAACCAGCCACAACCATGTCGACGGCAAGGCCTGGCCTGGCCCAGAGCGGGGTGACATCGGTGGCCTCTTCTTGATATTCTGTTCTGGTCTCCCGACAACCCATGCTCGGCCAAGCCTTACCTGCCAATAGCTCATAATGCGGGAAACCATCAGCACTGCATCACTGTGCAGACAACGGCAGCGTAAGATACCACTGCAGCACCACGATGCACTGAAAGGGTCCACTGTTTTTAGTGACCATATTCGCGATCCTCAGTGATCCTTTAGGCCCTCTGGGCCCCCAGTCGGGCAACAGTATTCCACGTATTGGAATCGCAAGAGCTGTCCTGTTCCGTACTGTAAGATATCTTACGTCGTATGTGGCATTGTATGAAGATACGGAGTATACATGTATGGGTACAGGCGGCTGTCGCTAATGGCGCATCGCTGCCCAGCGACGCATGTATCGATACCCAGGCGCTGTTGTGCAGCGACATCCAGAAGGCGGTGGGCCGGTCTTGCCAAAAAGGGTGAAAAGGATGACCGACAAAGAATGTAGTAAAGGCACAGAAAAAGCGAGCTGACTCCAATTTGCCACGCGGACGGTGCAGCGGCGAATAGCGATCCGTCCCGAGCTTTGTTTGTCTGTCTTGATTAGTCCAACGCGACTTTGACGCGATTTGGCGACACGCGTTTTTTGTCGTTTCTTTTCTTTTCTTTTTTCTTTCACAACAGTACGTTGTACTCCGTAATGCTTGTCATACTCCGTCCTGACGCATGGGGTCCATAACTGAGCTCGCTATTGGCGACGCGCGTGAAGAAAGCTTGAGGCGGTCAGACCGCGCGCGCTTTGCCATGGAAGAAAAGAAGAAGGGCCCAAGAAGAAGTTCGCAATGGAACACCAAAAAAGAGAAACAGCCACGGTATGTCCGTCTTGTCTCTGGTTGTTCAGTGTCCACGGAGAGCTCCGTCAAACCAGTGCCGGATGATCGCGTTTCAGCCCCTGGAGCGCTCGTCCTCTCTTCCTCCAGGCGGCTTCATTCAGGGCAACGCCTCCCGGAGCCTGCTCGGCTGTTTGAATTAGCCCCCCTGCCACCGCATTTATTTTTCTGTTCTGGCAAAACCCCAAAGAAGAATTTTCCTTGCTTCTTTCGGCTGCTTTCTCCTTACCCACAGGGGTTGCGCTCCCGACTCCGTATTACTGCGTGTGTCGTACTCCGTACTCCGTAATGACATCTTTCCTTCTCTCTCGTCTTGCCTTTCTCGTCTCCCTTGCCTTGCGCCCTTTCCCGTTCTGCACAGACTCCAAACACTTCTGTCCCAGCAACGAGTAGGGCAAGACCAGGGGGTGGATTTGAGGGCTTGGTGAGGGGAACAGAGGGAAAAAAGACCGCTGCGACAAGAAAAGACGAAAAGAGAGGGGTGACACACAGAAAAAAAAAACTCAAGACAAAAAAAAAAAAAAATGAAGACGCGACGAGAGGACCCCGAATAAAGGACAGCGCGTGCGCTCGCATCGTCAAAGACAGATGCTCTCTAGAAACACGATAGACCATACGACACACCAAGTACAACGACGTCGCACTGGCTGTTCTCTTTTATCCATATGAGGGGGCTGCAATTACGGAGCACCGCAATGGGATGCAATTAAACACATGCGAAGCTAGATAACTAGGAAGCCGGAAAACGAGGCAAAACTGGCAGGAGCCTGCCTCGCCTGCCCATAACAACGCGAGTGCCAGATTAAATGGCGTCGCTGTCGTCCGATGGCAATGGCAGGGCGGTCTGCGTCCAATCGTTGCCCCCATCCATCGCCCCAGGGAGAGGAATCACAGCCCAGCTGGCAAGGGTGTGACCCTTCCTTCCTGTACGAAGGAAAAAGTGATGTCGCCCTCCGTTCCCCAGACGGTTAGACTGGCGAGACTGGGCAGGCGCGATCAGCGCAAACGTTCAACACAGGGAGACAGGGAAGGAGCAAGAGAGAGGACATCCATACTCCGTACGGCAACCATCAACCAAAAAAACGGCGGGTCTTCCGACAAGTTCCTTCTCCCTGCGTGATGTCTTGGAACAGACAAGGAAAGAGGGTGTGCAAGGCTGCTTCCTTGTTGGCTCTTGACCTTTCTCTCCTTCCTCTGCCTTTTCGCTTTTCATCATCTTCTTGAAGAAGGTGTGGCTGGCTGACCTTTTGTTGCGCAACGCATCTTCTGGCACACCCCCAGGACTATCCCCACGCCACCGAATAATAAAATAAAATAGGGAGAATAAGTTTCCAGCACCAAATAGAGCGGCCACCTGCGGCAGCTGCCAATCGCGGGCCTTTCCCAGCCATCCCCAGTTTCCGCCCATCAATGCGGGTTTCTTACTTTTTTTTTTCCCTCTCCCTCTCTTTGGGACTCTTCTTTTCTCTTCTCTCCTTTCTCTTCCGTAACATCTCCCATTCCGGGAAACAGACGACAAATACGACGACAGCGCGGATACGAACCGAAGAGAAACCCGCGTCGCACGGAAGACGACGCCCCCCAAAAAGCATTTCGAGAAGACGAAGAGGAGAATCACCAAAAGAAAACAGACGAAAGACGAAAGACGAAACGAAGACGGGCGTCATCGAGCTTGCCCGCCCACCACGCACCACTCACCACTTGCCACTGCGAACCGACGACCCTATTTATCGTCCGGGCACTCTCGCGCTCCCTCTTCCCACTACCCTGCAGCAGTAGTGCAGTAGTCAACCTTTCCCACGATCAACAGCCAGCCGACGGCTCCAGCGGTGCTCGACATACCCGATCGTCGCTTGCCTCTCCCGATCCGCCCATTTTGGCCTGAGCCTGAGCCTGACTGGCCGCTTGTCTTTCTCTCGCCGTGAGGAGTTGTTGTTGTTGCTGCTGCTGCATCTGCACTTCTTTTTTCTCTTTTTTGTTTTCCTCCCGCATCGCCTCCTGCTGTGTCTTCACCAGGCTACGCAGGCCCCGGCCACTCAGAATACACCCAGCCGACAACAGACGACGCACCGCCTCCTGGTATGTGATCTTTTATTTCTTCACGTCCTATGCGCACTTCTTCCGTCCCATCTTGCTCTGTCTGTTCTGTCTGTCTGTACATGCCTCTCTCCCTCTCGTGCTCTCCCTCTCTACAGAGGGCGTCGACGAACAAAATGTATGAATACTACACCACCCACACTTTTCGCGCCCCCTTCTCCCCGTCCAATCCTGTTTGCCCGTTCTGCTCGACACTTTTTTTTTTGGTGGCCCTTCCCCTCCATCACCGATAAACTGGATTTCAACTGGATTTCATGTCTGGGGTCCCCCCCCCTCTTGTCTCCTCGCCTGCGCGCATGACCTGCGCTTCGCGACACCCATTTTGTACGAGCCGCGTTTTCCTGTTTAGGTCCGTCTATTATGACTACGAGGATGTTTTGAAAGCACGCTTGCGATCGATCACCTTGTGTTTTCTTCAGCCGGCCTCCTCACATTTTCTCGTCACTTTTTTGCCCCTCCTCTCAGCCTCTGCAAACGGCGCTCACAACCGCTTTTCACTTTTCTAAATTTTGCCTTTTTGCGCTCTACATTCCTTCCTTCTCTCTTGCGGCAGGTGTGTCACACAGAGTCACCCTCCATGGCATCTCCGTTTGGCCTCTCTCCTTCGTTTCCCTCCCTCCACCATCTCTCTCCGGCTCTATGATCCTCTACCCTCCCTTACACGGTCCTCTCACATCCCATATCACCCCTCCCAGTGTATCTCACTCGTACAGGCAAGCACCAATCCTGTTCTCCCACCCCCTTCCCAGCCAGATCTTCAGCCCGCGCCGCCCTTGCAGCTGCATCCAAAGAGGGAGACATCCATACAGACAGACATGCAGATACAGAAGCATAAACGGACAGACAGCCTGCTCGAATAAGAGGACTGCACTCGTTTCTGCAAATCAGAACTGACTTTTTTTCTAGCGAACCGCGCTGCAGATACTCACCGACTCTCGACTTTTCGCCTCCTCCCTCATTCCCCTATTCTCTTACTCCTGTTTTCTGAATTTGCCCTCCGTTTTTTTTTTTTTTTTAATTCGGTTGTCTTGCTTTGCATTTCTCTCCTTGTCTCCTTGTTGTTTGGAGCGATTATTTGCGTGCAGCGCCTGTCCCCCGTCCAGTTCATTGTATTTGGATATCCCCTACTTTGAATCTCTAACTTCTAGGCCGGGCCCGACGACATCTTCTCACGACGTCTTCAATAGTATCGACGACAACGACACGACATCTCGACCTATTTTGCGATCACGAACCTCGAGCTCTCTTCCCCCTCTCCGCCGTTCATTCACCCCTTTCACCCACTTTGCTCGCTTTCGCTCTTAGACACGTCGAGTCTTGCCGGCTCTCGTCTTCCCATTGCGTCCATGAGTTTGGCATCTGCCTCCCAGTATACCGTCAGCCTGCAAGACAATCACAATGGCCGCGGCCAATCTTCTGATGTCGCGCCCCGACAGCGCAGCCATAGAAAGCGCCGTGTACGCCTGCGAAACGACAATCCACCTTGGGACGAGGACGACTGGGTGGGATGATGGGACGGCTGCGACCGACTTCGACATCGACCGCTTACCATGGTCGCCCGAAGACCTGCGCTTGCGCTTTCACTCCATAGCCCTTGCGTGGCTTCAATTACGAGTAAGATTCTTTTTCTTTCTGTTTTCTTCCACCGCATTTCCTAGAGTCTTTGCTTGTTCACACTGGGCGGGAGGCTGCTTTCATCTGGGCCGACCATTTGTTGTAATCTGTACAATAGAGTCTGGTGTTGCATGCGACTCATGATCGCGTCTTGTTGTCGCAAGTCGGAGAACGCTGCGCGCATGTCGTGGTTATGTTCCACTCCGGCTGGCGGTTGGTTTTATGTCTGGTGTTGCAGTTTCCGCCCAGTGTGTATCTCAAAGAGTTTTCTCTATATCATTTACAATGCTTTTTTTTCTTTACCAACTACGCCTTTCTTGGAAACGCTCTCTACCATGCTTCACATATTGCGACATTCTAGAAGAGTAGAAGAGGGGGTTGTCGCGTCTAGTGTGGCGGGCCGTTCGGAGAATACAAGGATGTTTTCCCCCTCAGTCTTCATTTCCCCCCGTCCTGCAGGCCAGCAATCATCAAAGTGGCAGGCTGGCCGCACGCGCCCCAGGCGCATCGCATTAATCTCATCTCACGCGCAGCGGCACGCTACCTCAGATCGGAATTGCCCCTTCCTTCCCTTTGTCGCATCGATGTGTTCACGGAGCGTGTGTTTCCTTTGCTTCTCACTTATGTTTACTGACACCAATTCGCGATCAGAGCCCCTTTGCGATCTCGAACTACTCAATTTCAAAAGAACGGTGCCACACCTCCCGCCTCATTTTACCGAGCGTCTCCCCGAAATGGGCGCATGAATTGCGTGCACCTTGCGCATCCGAGCCCTCTTCGCCAGACGACAGCCCCCTCTTCGACCCTCACCAGATCGATAAGTGCCCGAATCGGCGCATAATACCTTCTGATACACCCATCGGCGAGCCACCGGCAGCAAGTGGCTCCTCCCGCCGCCCGGGCCGCAAAAACTCCGCGGACCTGTTCACGGATCCCAGCATGAACTTCATGGACTTCTCTTCTGCTGATGGCTTCTGGCAAGCCGCAGGCAAGAAAAAGAAGAAGGCGGCGACACAGCAGTTCAACTGGGCCGACAATAGCAGCAACAACAACAATGATAACGGTGGGGGTGGCGACGATGGTGAGAAAAAGGAGGGCGACGCCGGCGACCAAGCCAACAAGGACACTGGCAGCGGTGGCGCCGGTGGTTCTGGCGACGGCGACGACGAGAAAAAGGACGACAAGCCCGCCGACGATGACTGGGGCGACTTCACGGCTGTGGGCGGCAAGAAGAAGAAGGGCAAGAAGACCAACCTCTTCTCGCTCGACGACGAAGACGACAAGAAGGCCTCCTCTAAATTCGACGACCTTCTCCCGGACATTGCCCCCTCTGGCGAATTCGATGCCTTCCACGAAATCAAACTCAACGACGCAACGCCAGCGCTCGACTTTAGTATAGGCAACTCATCGACGACAAAAACAACACAATCCTTTGGCACTTGGGGAAATTCATGGAACACTGGCTCAACGTGGAACTTCTCGTCCTCTGGGAAACCGCCACCGGACGACAAGGCTGCGCCTGCTGGGGAAGAGAAGAAAGAGGAAGAGGACGCCAACCCATGGAGTATCAACCGGCCCAAGCCGAAGAAGAAGACCAAGCAGACCTTGAGCTTTGGCGCCTTTGGTGAAGAGGAGCCTGCCGAGGAACCGCCTGCCGACGACGACAAGAAGGACGACGGCTTCGGCTTCAGCTTCGGCAACAAAAAGGACAAGAAGAAGAAGACCGGTTTCTGGGGCGACGAGGACCCCGTCGAAGAGAAAAAGGAGGAAGAGGACAACACGTGGGGCGAATGGGGTGCGGTCGGCAGCAAGAAGAAGAAGGCCAAAGACCCCGAGCCTGAGCCCGAGCCCGAAAAGCCGGCCGAAAAGGAACCGCCTCCCGAAGACGACTGGTTCTCCCCCGTCACCAGCAAGAAGGACAAGAAAAAGAAGAAGGCCACCACCGCCTCCTTTTTCGACGAGCCAGTTGTCGAAGAGCCCAAGCCCGAAGAGCCACCCGCCAAAGAGCCCGAGCCTGCACCCGCCGCCGACGACTTCTGGGGCATGGCTACCTCGAAGAAGACGAAGAAGAAGGTCGGCAAGAACAACGTCTCCAGCAGCATCTTTGACCCTCCCGAGCCCGAGCCCGAGCCCGAGCCCGAGCCTGTCAAGGAGCCCGAGGCGGCCAAGGAGGAAGAGTCCAGCTGGGGTGATGTCTGGGGCCTCGGCAAGAAGAGCAAGAAAAAGAAGGCCGATGAGAAGCTGCCCGACCCCGAACCGGAGCCCGAGCCTGAACCAGAGCCGGAGCCAGAAAAGAAAGTCGAAGAAGATTTCGGCTGGGGCATCACGACCAAGAAAAAGAAAAAGGGCAAAACCACCGCCGTGAAGGAGCCAGACCCGATCCCCGAGCCCGAGCCCGAGCCCGAGCCTGCCAAGGCCGCCACCGCGTCATTTGACGACGATTTCGACTTCTTTGGCAGCAGCAAGAAGAACAAGAAGAAGAAGGCCGGCCTCGTCGAGGAGATTGCTGAGGTTCCGCCGCCGCCACCACCCGTGGAAGAGCCCAAGACAGACGACTTTGATTTTGGCTGGGGCGCCCCAGTCACCAGCAAGAAAAAGAAGAAGGGTGCCAAGGTTGCCGAACCTGAGCTGGAGCCAGAACCGGAAAAACCAGCCGAAGAAGACACCCAGCATGCCGCCGACTCCATGTTCCCTTCTTTTGTCACGATCAAGAAAGACGCCAAAAAGAAGAAGGGCAAGTACGACCCAGAACCAGAACCAGAGCCTGTCAAGGAGCCCGAACCTGAGCCCGAGCCGGAAAAGAAGGTCGAGGACGATCCGTGGGGTTTCGGTACTTCGAAAAAAGACAAGAAAAAGAAGAAGGGCGCCGCTGCCGCTGTCATCCCCGAGCCCGAACCACCCAAGGAGCCCGAACCGGAACCAGAGCCGGAACCTGTCAAGCCCGCCGAGGACGACTGGGGCTCCAGCGCATGGGGCGTCACGACGAAAAAGTCCAAGAAGAAGAAGGGCGCCATCGCCGAGCCTGTGAAGGAGCCCGAACCAGAACCCGAGCCGCCAGCGCCCGAGCCTGTCAAGGAGCCCGAGCCGGTCGAGGACGAATGGGGTTTCTCCACTAAAAAGTCCAAGAAGAAGAAGGGCAAGGTCGTCGAGCCCGAGCCGGAACCTGAGCTAGTCCCTGAGCCCGAGCCCGAGCCGCCGGCCGAGGAAGAGGACGACTGGGGCCTTTCCTGGGGCTCAAAGAACAAGAAGAAGGCCAAGGCTACCGACAGCGAGGTCACCAAGGCCGAGCCTGAGCCTGCTCCTTCAAAGGGCTGGGGCTTCTCCAGCATATGGGCATCTGCGACCAAGAAGTTGAAGGAGCCTGAACCCGAGCCTGAGCCTGAGCTAGAACCTGAGCCTGAGCCGGAGCCGGAGCTAGAACCTGAGCCCGAGCCGGAGCCAGAAAAGAAGGTCGAGGACGACTTTGGCTGGGGCGTGACAACCAAGAAAAAGAAGAAGGGCAAGAAGGACATCATCATCGAACCCGTCAAGGACGAGCCCAAGCCAGAGCCTGAGCCCGAACCGGAAGTCGTGCCCGAACCACCGAAGGTGGAAGAGGACCCGTGGGGCTTCGCCGCCTCGAAAAAAGATAAGAAAAAGAAGAAGGGAGCTGTCGCCGCTGTCGTCGTCGTTCCTGATCCTCCTGCTCCCGAGCCCGAGCCAGAACCTGAACCGGAGCCAGAGCCCGAAAAGAAGCTTGTCGAGGAAGACACTTGGGGCTCCTGGGGCACGACAACCAAGAAGTCCAAAAAGAAGGGCAAAAAGGACGCTGTTGTCGAGCCCGTCAAAGAGCCTGAGCCCGAACCGGAACCCGAGCCTGAACCAGAGCCTGAACCGGAACCAGAAAAGAAGGTGGAGGATGATCCTTGGGGCTTCTCTTCATCAAAGAAGGACAAGAAGAAGAAGAAGAACGCCATTGTCTTCGAGCCCGAGCCCGAACCTGAACCTATCAAGGAAGAGCCTCCCAAGGCCGAGCCAGAGGCGGATCCCTGGGGCTTTGCTGTCTCCAAAAAGGACAAGAAGAAGAAAGGCAAAGCAGCACTCGTCGAGCCCGAGCCCGAGCCAATTCCTGAGCCTGAGCCAGAGCCTGAGCCCATCCCCGAGAAAAAGGAGGAGGAGGACACTTGGGGCTTCACTTCTTCGAAGAAGGACAAGAAGAAGAAGAAGAACGCCATCGTCTTCGATCCCGAGCCTGAGCCCGAGCCAGTCAAAGAAGAACCCGCCAAAGTCGAGCTCGAGGAGGATGCTTGGGGCTTCACTGTCTCCAAAAAGGACAAGAAGAAGAAAAGTGCCGCCGCCGCCGCCGCCGCTGTCGTTGAAGAAGTCGCCGCGCCCGATCCTCCTCCGGCAGAAGAAAACACCTGGGATGACTGGGGCACCAGCAAAAAGGACAAGAAAAAGAAGGCTGCTACCGCCGCTGCCAAGGACGACTTTTCTGCCAACGGCGACGATGCTTCACTCGACAAGCCTGCCGAAGACAACACCTGGGACACTTGGGGCACCACTACGAAGAAAGACAAGAAAAAGAAGGGCAAAGACGACGCCTCTACGAACGGTGATGGCGCTTCTATCGGCAAGGCTACGGAAGACAAT
The DNA here is from genome assembly GCA_021397985.1 of Sporothrix dimorphospora. Lineage (NCBI taxonomy): Eukaryota > Fungi > Ascomycota > Sordariomycetes > Ophiostomatales > Ophiostomataceae > Sporothrix > Sporothrix dimorphospora. Next base: position 256,982 of record WOUA01000045.1, read on the forward strand.
TCTTGGGACGCTTGGGGCGCTGCTACGACCAAGAAGGACAAGAAAAAGAAGAGCAAGGACGAAGGCTCCTCCAACGGCGACAATGCTTCTGTCAAGCCTGCCGATGATCCTCCTCCTGCCGACGACGACTGGATGAGCTGGGGCGCGACAACCAAAAAGTCTAAAAAGTTGAAAAAGGCTTCCAACGACATCTGGGGTGAGCCTGAGAAGGCTGACGATCCGCCTCCCGACAAAAAGAGCAAAAATGCCGCCGGCGACGACGATTTTGACTTTTTCGACAGCCTGGGCTCTTCTGGAAAGGTCGACAAGAAAAAGAAGAAGGGGGACGACAGCACCAAAGATGCGCCTGCCGACGAGCCTGCACCAGAAGGAGAAAACAATGACTTCTGGGGCGGATGGGGCGGCGCCTCTTCGAAGAAGAAGAAGTCCGGCAAGGCGGTGGACGAAGAGGAAAAGCCAACCGTCGTCGAGGAGCCTATCAAGGAAGCTGAGGACGAGTGGGGCATGACGACCAAGAAAAAGAAGAAGGGCAAGCTGTCCAAGTACGCCGAGCCTGATCCACCGCCACGCGAACCGACTCCTCCCCCGCCAGAAGAGGAGGCTCCCCCACAGGAAGAGGAGGACAACATCTGGGACGAGGTGCCTTCCAAATCCAAGTCGAAGAGCAAGGACAAGGACAAGGAAATGGAGAAAGAGGAAGAGAAGGAAAAGGAGAAGGAAAAGAAAAAGGAGCCAAAGTTGACCAAGAAGGAGCAGGAGAAGCTGGAAAAGGAAAAGAAGAAGGCCGAGAAGGAGAAAGCCAAGAGAGAGGCGCAAGAAGCGAAGGAGGCCGAAGAAGCAGCTGCTCGCGAAGCCGAAGAGCAGGCTGCTCGGGAAGCCGAAGAAGCAGCGAAGCGCGAGGCTGAGGAGAAGGCGCGCATCGAAGCTGAAGAGGAGGCAGCGCGAGAAGCAGAGGAGGCCAAGATCGCCGAGGAGGACGAAAAGCGCGCGACGCTTCAATCCAAGAAGGATCGCGGCCGCAAATTGACCAAGAAGGAGCAGCGCGAACTCGACACGCTCAACGAAAACGCCGAAAAGCGGGCCGACGAGGCTGCGGAGAAGGCGGCTGCCAAAGAGGCTGAAGAACAGGCGGCACGCGAGGCTGAAGAGCAAGCCCAGCGCGAGCTCGAGGAGGCCGAAGCCGAGGCCGCCGCCAAGAAGTCGTCCAAATCCAAGTCCAAGTCCAAGGACGTCGACAAGGACTCCAAGGACAAGGATAAGAAGAAGGACAAGAGCAGCAAGAAAGACAAGAAGTCCAAGGGCAAGGACGGCGGCGACGACGACGACGACCTGTTCAAGGACCTCGAAGACGACCTCATTAATCTCAGCCCCGAACAAGTCGAAGAGATTCTCGCTCCGAAACCCGATTCATTCAGCTTCTGGGGGACGGCCAAGAAAATGACACAGAGCAAGAGTTCATTGCCTGAAGCGACGGATTCAAGCGCTAGCGCCAAAGCGGCAGCAGCCGACGCTACAGAAGGGGCCGCATATGAGTCAGCGAAGGTTCTGGAATCGACAAAGGACGCTAAGAGCAGCTCCAAGACTAAGAGCTCCAAAAAGGGTAGTGCCGTTGCGGAGGCGACCAAAGAAAAGGACAAGGATAAGGACAGGGACGTGTTCGCGTCTTCGTCGCCGCCTGCCGCATCTTCCTCCAAGATCAAGAAGGTCGGCGGCAAGATTTCCGATCGCCTCAAAATATTCGAGTCCATTGCCGACGACAGCAAAGATCCTCCCCTCGACGTCGAACCCTCTCCACCACCGCCTCCTCCTCCGCCAGAAAAAGAAAAGGAGAAGAAGAAGAAGTCCAAATCCAGGGACAAGGAGATCGTCGTTGTCGAAGAGCCTGAACCGACTCCCCCACCGCCTCCCCCTGCCACGAAGAAGGGAACCTCCCGGTGGTCTTTCACATCGCCTCTCAGTTTCTCAGTCGAAGAAAATGAGGACGGCGACGACAGCGCCAACAAGCAGAGCTACGACGACGAGGTTGTTGTAGACATGGCGCCGACAAAGAAATCAAAGAAGGGCACCACCAGCAAGTCCAAGTCCAAGTCCAAGGCCGAAGCGGTCCCGCCGCCGCCACCTCCGGCTCCTCCTGCTCCCCCAGCCGTCCCCGAGGGCCCACCGACTCCGCCGTCCGAGTCCAGATCCGCCAAGAAAGAACGCGCCAAGATTAGCCGCGATGGTGGCTCCTCGTGGGGCATGTGGAATGCTTCGACACCACAACCGCCCTCTTCCAGCAAGAATCGCGAAGTTCGGGAAAGCTCCTCTTCAAAGAAGGAGTCCAAGAGCAGCAGCACTAAGAAGTCGTCTGCCGACAGAGAAGAAAAGGCGTCGTCCTCCAAAGAGTCGTCCGCGTCCGACAAGGCCGATCGCGATCGCACCATGAAGCCAGACAAGGGCAGCAGCAAAGAAACACCCGCTAAGATGCTGCGTCGCCAGAGCGTGTTTGCGAGCACGCCGCCGCTGTCGCGCTCCACCTCGACGCGTGAAAAGCGACACAGCTCGCGGCGCAACTCTGTCGACATGTCTCACGGCATCATTTCGCCACCGCCCGAGCCTACCGAGATGTCGTCCAAGGCGGCCAAGATCCTCGGTGTTGGTGTTGACGGTCCCAGTCCTGACAAACTGGAGCGACGCAGATCAAAAGTACGACAGTCCCCAAACCAATACAATAAAACCTCTTTGCTAATAACACGTCTCTCTTCACAGGCCCGCCGCCAGGACGAAGACGAAGTCATGACCGACAGTGCCGCGTTCGCCACGCCGACCCCTCTCAAGCGCTCCAACTCAACTTCTGCCAAGCGATCCGGATTTTCCGGCCTGTTTGGAAAGATCGCCTCCTCCCCTGCCCCTGCCCCTGAGACGCCTATGCCTCGCTCCGAACCACGACCTAATGGCAGCCGCCGTCGCGATCGAGGCATGACAACCGACGCAGAAGATGGTGGGAACGCGACCGACGCAGACCAAGAAGCGCGTCGCATAGCGCGTCGCGCACGTCGCGCCGAACGGGAAGCCGCCGACCGCGCAGCTGATGAAGCGCGCCGGGCCAAGGAAGAAGAACGCCGCGAACGCCGCCGCAAACACGAAGAAGCTGAAGAAGCTCGCAGACAAGAAGAACGCGAGGCACGCCGCGCCGAGCGACGCTCGCGCGTGCGTGAAGACACTGACCGTCGCGCTACGCAGGAACGCGAGGCTGCCGAGCGCGCTGAGCGCGAGCGTACTGATTTCGAACGCGCCGAGCGTCGTCGCCTTCGCAAGGAACGCGAGCGCGCCGAGATGGAGCGTCAGGTCGAGGATGCCGATGCCGAAGCGCGTCGTGCAGCGCGCCGTGAGCGTCGCAAGGCCGAGGCAGCTGCTCAAGCTGGCCGGGAGAGCGAACGCGAAGACGAAGACACGCGCAAACGGCGCCGCAGCGAACGTCGCGTCTCCCGCGACATGGAAGGCAAGACGTCACGCAGACAGTCCGACACGGAAGATTACCAGGTCTACTCACGTGGCGATCGGGAGCGGCGTGAAAAGCGCAACAGTGCCGCCAAGCCTAGCTGGCCGCACTCGGGCACCTCCTCGTGGGTTAAAGAGCATTCGGACGCCCCGCCGCCACCGCCTGAACAAGAAGCCGCTGCTGCTGCTGCCGCCGCTGCCTCCGCCGCCGCCGATGCGAGCACACCGACAGACGACGATGGGGCGCGCCGTGAGCGCCGCGAACGCCGTCGCACCAGTCAGCGTTATTACGATGGAGAAATGACGGCAGCGGAGGTCGAGGATGACCGCCGCCGCCGTGCCCGTCGTGAGGAACGTGCGCGTGAGCGCGACCAAGACAAGTATTACCGTGAGCGCGAACGTGGCGAACGGCGCGATCGCGGTGAGCGTACTGACCGCGGTGAACGTTCTGGTCGCGGCGGTTCCGACGGCAGCGACGGTCGCAATGGCCAGCAAGACCCTGTGTTCATGGACACGACACCACGCAGCAGCTGGTGGCGCAAGATCACTGGCAGCTAGTCTCCTCGGAGCATCAGTGCATCTCCCTTCCTCCCTTCACTTCTCTTCTCTTCTCTCTTGTCTTTTTTTATTGGCCCCTATCTCTCCTCTCCATTTTCTTTTCGGCTTTCGCAAGCGGCTTCTTGGCTTTGTTTGCGCTTGTTTATGTTTGGACGGCGTCTCATGTTTTTTTATGATTGTTTCCGCGCAGCGAGTTTGGATTTTGTAATGTGTATGAAAAATATAGTTGGGGCATCTTATGTGTTGGTTTTGTTTGGTTGGGTATATCAGTTTGTTTTCCGTCTCGTTGTGTTTGATATCAGTTTGTTTATATTTTGTTTATATTTTGCTTCATAGTTGGAAAGGGGGGCGTCTTGTCATTTGGACTGGCTCCAAACACAAAATCTCCGCTACATTTGTTAATGTTGGCAGCTGCGCATCTACTCCATTCTGTCTATTCTGATCTTGTTATCGTTTTGCTTTGGTCATTGCTTTCTTGCATCAACGCCCTCACCCTCTTATACCCCTTCTGCCTCCACCACTTGCAATATGGTTTCTTGCTGTATCTTTTGTACCTGTTGAATGTTTCGATACCAGCGAGGCGAGAAGGGCTGTTTTTGGAGAGGTCTTTTGATCTGTTTACACATTTGAGACAGTGATATGCCATGCAAAATAATAATAATGAAATGATCAAACAAAATGCTACTTTCTTACTCCGTTACAGTTCGAGCTTTCCTATGAAGTGACTACTCCTTGTCTTGAATTGTCGTGTCGACACCTTTTCGGCCATTGTTATTGCTACACGAAAAAGGAAGACATGCCAAATCCACTATTTGTCTTTATTGTGTGTGTCTCTTCAATTCGTTCGATCCTCGATCCCATGTGCTGTTTGTCTCGCCATGATGCTGGTGGACTCTCCCACATTTGGCAGGGCTTAGTCAGTCTCCTAAAGTGCGTGCGTCTCAAGCGTGTACGTGCCCTTGCTCATAGCGACGTCATCGTCCCCAGTCGCCCCGTCCAGGCAGGTGCCAATCGCTAGCACCGACTGTCCGACATAAAATCACCTGCCGGCGCCCTCTTGTTTTCGATCGATCTCTTTGTTTTCCCCCATCTCCAATCCACTGTCCACACGCAAATTACTTCGCATCACCGCCGACCGACTGTAACTTCCAAACGGCGCCCAACCTACTTTTTCGTGTTTCCAATTTCCAACCAATCGCAACCATTCATCATGCCTCTCGTCGTGCCCGGCGTGACCGCCAACAACCTCGGCGACAGCAAGACGCAGGAGTGGCTGTCCAAGCTCATGGGCAAGACGCTGACGGACGGCGACTCGAGCGAGACGGTAAGCTTTACGCCGCGTGGATGGGAGCATGAACCTGCTTCACGACAGGACGACACGGAACTAACAGGACGACACAGGCATTCTCCAAGAAGGATCTCCCCAAGAACGCGCGGGTGATTCCTTACGGCGCGACGGTGACCAACGAGCACGCCCCCGAGCGGCTCAACGTGTCACTCAATGAGGACGGCACCGTGGCCAAGGTGCACCACGGTTAAACAAGATCAATTGAAGAAGGGAGGGAGATGGCTGGGCGGCTCTCAACCAGCATGATGAAAGGGCGAAAACGCTCTTTTTCGCGAGCATTGCAGCAGCTTCAGCAGGCAATTACTGCCAAACGAAGGCACGGTCGTGCCATGATAGAAATAGCCCCATCCAATTCATCCACGTTTATGGTATACTTCCTCGTCTAATGTATCTGGTGCCATAGTCATTCCAGTCTTCACAAGCGGGTGACATGCCCCTGGTGATGCACTGTAATCGCACCCCGTGCACAATCGTACTTTTAGCGCCAGTTGTAGGCGGCAGCGTCCACTCAGAATTACTGGGGCGATCAAATGCAACAGGGGAGAGGGCCTGCAATTGCGGGTGGAGACGGGCTTGCTCCAGAACCGGCCCAGCGCCCTCATCCCCTAAGAAACTACCCCGCGGCAATCGATAAAGGCTGCGTTGCCCGCAACCAGACACGTGCCTCGTGCTCCTGTTTTTTCAGTGGCGGGGCACGTCTGCAGCTTCGTCTCTTCGTCTCTTCGTCTCGTCCGTCTCTTCCCTCCTCTCCACGTCTTCTCGTCCACCCCAAGCGGCCACAATGTTCAAAAAAGAGTATGTCCTCCAACAGGAGCCTGTTATTACTTCTTTCTTCGTGTCCCACTAACCCCCACCCTCAGTCTCCAGTCCGCGCCGCGGCAAAAACTCAAGTCGTCCGTCCAGCGGTCGCTCCGCCAGTCGCTGCTCTCCAGCTACCCGCTCCTCACGCCCTACGCCGACGAGATCCTCCCCAAGAAGGCGTCCCTGCAGTCCATCAAGCTGCCCGACCGCGCCGTCCTCTACGTGCTCGACACCGAGCCCCTCTTCTTCGAGTCCGGCAAGCCGGGCAGCGACATCCCCCTGCTCCCCCACCTGCGCCTCGTCCACCGCTTCCCGCAGGCGTTCCCCAGCATCCGCATCGACCGCGGCGCGATCCGCTATGTCCTCGGCGGTGCCACCCTCATGGCCCCCGGCGTGACGAGCCCCGGCGGCCGTCTGCCGCAGCCGCACAGCCTTGGGCCGGAGCAGGTCAGTGCGGACGGCCACTGGGGGCGGGAGCTCAGCAAGGGCGAGCCGGTTGTGATCATGGCCGAGGGCAAGGAGGAGGCGTGTGCAGTGGGCCTGCTGGTGGCCGACACGAAGGAGGTCAAGGACAAGGGCAAGGGCCCCGTGGTGGAGGATGCGCACTTTCTGGGCGACGGTCTGTGGCGGCTACCGCTGGATTGAGAGTCTTAGGGAGAGGGAAAGTTGAAAAGAGCGTCGCGACGATAGGATTGCAAAAGCCGTCTTGTGTCATAGAACTGTATTTATGAATATACCAATTCAGCATATCACATATGTGAGGAGCCGAGGCCCAGCCCACGGAAGAGCATTAACTGCAACCCTTTGGTATCAACTATGTTTTTCATATTTGTTTTGTTACATTGATTCTTCAAACAGTTCAAATCAAGGGAGAATGCCACGTCTCCCTCGTGACTGAGATGTGTGTGTGATAGAAGCCCTTATTCAACGCCCGGTGGTAAATAGAATATCGAAAATACAGAAATGAGATGGGAGACAGCGACAAGCAAAACACAAATAAGCATGGGCCATTATTAAGCCCAGGTAGATCACAAAAACAGAAATCAAAAACAAAACACGCAACTCCATTGATGTGTTAGGGACGTCTACACCACAATAAACGTTTCCTCCCAGACGGGCACGCTGCGCAGGCCGTCGCCCCAGAGGCCCACAATAGCCATGCCAAAGGCAAGGCCGCTTGTCACCGTGCGCACAATCTGCCGCTTCAAGAACGTCTCGACGGCCGCGCGTACCTCTTCGCCGTTGACGGCCGCCGAGCCATTGCCACCGTTGTTACCGGCAGCCGCAGCATCGGCGTCGTCACCAGCACCGCCGTCGCTGTGCGTGTCCGACACGGAACCGCCCGACACGGAGCCGCCCGTTGCCGAGCCCAGCACCTCGTAGCTGGCCTCCATGTGGGAGGCCGCGGTGGAAGAGGCCGAACCGGTGCGGCGCAGGTCCTTGCCGAGGGGCGACGAGGCTGCAAAGGGATCCGTCGTCGTCGTCCCCGACGACGACGACGACGACGACGACGAGAACAGGTACGGCGCCAGGGTGTCCGAGGTGGCGAGGCGGCCGCCGAGGACGAGCAGCGACGTGTACAGCAGGTACGGGTGGCGAACGGCGCGGGGCGACAGGAAGAACGCGAGCAGGAACGCAGAGCTGGCGACGCCCGAGAGGGTGCGCAGCTGGGCGGAGGCGGCGTCGGTCAGGCTGCGGAAGGCATTGGCGGCGGTGCGGGCGGAGGGCAGCGTGAGGAGGGTGGGGACGGTGACGGTGGAGAGGGTGAAGGAGAGGCCCTGCGGCGATGTTAGCGATGACGATGCCTTGCACCCGCCTTCTGGAGGGTGCTATCTTACCGTCAAAAGACCGAGCGACACCGTCCCGACAAACTTGAGGACGGCCACGCCGCGGAACGACATGCTGGGCAGCTGTGCTTGGGTTGGCGCGGCGGGCGCTGAGCGTCTGGATCTGGATCTTGGTATCTGGATCTTTGTATCTTCGTTCTCTTCCGTTTGATCGGGCTTCGCTGTGGCAAGGCCCCTTGTCTGTTGTCAAACCCCTTCGGGAGGATCGACAAAACAACCGCGAGTTGATAAGGAAGTGGGGAAGCAGGGGAGAGGAAGGACAGAGAGGTCGACAAAGGAAATTCTTGGATGGAAAGAATACAGCGTTTTGATAGAAAAGAGGGAGAAGAAGTGAGAGTTCGTCGTGCGAGATGCCAAGGAGAAAGGAAATGCAGCAAAGAGGAACAATGGAACAGGCAGGAAGCGGAAAAGAGCTGGGCCTGGGTTCGCCCAGAAGCAGGCGACCACCACACCTCCCTCCAGTGACGCGGGGAACGGACGGCCGGCGAGCCCAATTGCGCCAGTCCAGCCCACAAAGACCCCAAAAGCCAGGCGAGCCAGGCCATCAGGCTAGAGGCCAGGCCAGGCCCCACGCTGACGCCACCCCTCCTTCTCCCACCGCTGTTGGTGCGTTCGTGCTCTCCTCCCTGTCCTCCTTCCGTCGATGAAGTCACAGGCCAGGCCGCACCTGCCGTAGCCAGCGCTTATTCTTATTCAGTGAGCGGGGCAAGCACCGCTAAGACGCGGACGCTATCTGCCTATGGCGTTGGAGGTATTCCCAAGGACCAAATTGGCCGAGATAGAGATGCACCACGATCACGCTTTCGCATTAGTCATCAAGCGGACACCAAAGTACGGAGTACCAGCATCGAGCAGAACGATGACAAAGTGATTGGGATAGAAAGTACGGAGTAGACGCCCTCGATTCGTTTCGATGTGCTTTCAATCATAAGTCTCTACAGGTCTTGTTCGCAAAGACACGATGAACATCACAGCCTTGTCACAGACCTTCTCCACTGTCTGTGTGTACTCGTAGTACTTATTGCACTACGGCAGTGTAGACACTATTTATTTCGTATCTATTTTATGTTGTATCCTTTTATTCATTTATTCTAGAATTATAAACAATTGTAAAACAAATCAGGACACTGGAATAAAACCAAATGAAAATGAAAATGAAACAAACATCGATATACTTGATTGTACTGTGTGTTGTGTTTTGATGCCTCTCTTCTTTTCCTTCTGTTTTGGTGATGAAATTTGCTTTCTCACCTTTTTCTCACGTCTTCCTCGCTTTCAATTCGACTTCTGACCCTCGTTGCAATGTTGAATTTCACTCCTCTTGGGCCCCGATTTATCTTGCTGCTTGCATTGTCTGCTCCCATGAAATGGTTTCCCCCCATTGTTCTGATGTGCTTTGTCACTCGTTGTGACTCTTTACCACTGTATGTACCAACGCTCTTTCCTCTGTGGATAGCTTAGTGTCGCCGTTGGGAGTTGCATTTACACAGTTTGAATAACATCACAGTCTCTACTTGGCACTCTTTTTAAGTTCACACAATAATATGCCGTAATCAACAACAGACACTCTCTAGACACATCTTTTCGAGAGCCTTATTCATCTCTTCTTTTACTTTTAACGTCTTCTTTCCTATCCCATTCTCTATCCACCCTCTCGTTTGCCAAACTTTCTCCTCTCTTCACCGACTTTTGATTTTTTTTTTTTTTAAAAAAAAAAACACCTTCTTCTCCTTACCTTTTAGTTTTTTTTTCAATTGACCAGATTCTCTGTTTGATGAGACACTCCGCAAACAGTCGCCATGTTTAAAGTACCCGCGATTCCCAACCGGAAGCCCGGGGGAAATGAGACTCCTTTGAGCGTTCCTGCTGCCACGGGCGACCGGCCACGAGCAACAACACATCTACCACACCGGCGTCTGCCAACCCGGAGCACGCCTTCTCTCTCGCTGCAGGACACCCGGAGGCTTTACCCCCAGCGGCCCGAGACGGTCGGTGAGGCCATGCGCCTCACCCGCCAGCTCGTCCGGATGAAGCCGGCCCACTACACGTCGCCCTGGCTCTATTTTTGCCACTTTGAACAGCTCATCAACCAACAAGACCGCACGGGGTTTCCTCTTGAGGACCATGTCAAGTGCGACCTGCTATTGCGGGGCGTGGCGGCCATCTGTCCGACGGCAAAATTTTGGAAGCGCCTTGCGGCCAAGGGCCGGCTGTCGTTCCCGCAGCTGCTGGAGCGAATGAAGACGAAATACCGTGACAACTGCGGGAAGACGGCGATGAAACCAAGAAAGCGGCAGCTCTCGGCGAGCCACCAATCGTCGGTGAGCCACATCCTGCCATGGCGTCGATAGACAGCGGGTGCTTTCCCCGTTCTTCAAGGTATGCCAACCGAGACTATAAGAGGAATAGTTGCGGACAGAGATCTAATTCGTCTACTTGGTTTTTAAGGAAGCATGCGTGGCGTTTCCGGGGGTAGTTGTCTTTGCTTTTGTCTTTCAGCGGCATACCACCATGGCCGGGATCTCAGTGTGGACATCCCGGAACGGAGTTGGATGGGCGTCATTTGTTATACCCCGTATACCCTCGAGTTGTAGTCCTCTTGATAATTAGAGTCATTTCAAAATATATTTCACATAACATGCAAGTCTTTTGCATGGAAAAACCATGGCACATCATCTCATTGTGGCACTGAAACTGGGATTGCAGACTGCTAAGCGATACACCTAATTCAATTTTGAGCTTTGGCTTTAAAGCCTTTTCCATATATCCCTGCCCACACCTTTTTTTGTTCGTGACATCATGACGCTTCGTAGATGAGTAGGGATTACCGTTAGAGAACATAGCAAGTGAAGTAAAACACAACAATGAAACAAAGGGTAAAAATACAACAACAGAGAAGAGGGGAAAAAGAAATAATAGCAAAAGGTAAATCCCCCCGTCCCCATAAACAGCCGTCTGCGCTCATTTGCACTGTGGCAATCACTCAGCATTGTCCCACAGCTTCTTCTCCTCACAGAAATTAACCACCTGGTCGAACAGGCGGCCATCACGGACGGCCATGTAGATCTCGCTCGCCATGGTGCCGAGGATGCGTGTTCTGTCTGCGCCTTTCGCGCCGTTGGCATGCCCGTTCGTATGGTGACCATTGATGTGACCGTCGGCTGTGGCTGCATGCTTCTCGGCCACCAGGGTCGGGTGGTCGTCGATTCCGCGGTTGAGTGGGATATTGAGCTCGAGTCTCACATACTCGTAGACGACACACGACGCTGGGCTGAGGTAAGCGCTGGCGGGTGCTGGCTCGTTAAAGAACAGCCCCCGGATCTTGGCAAAGGTCGTCACCATGCATGCCGCGGCGTGTTCCTGGAACTTGAGGAGCGTTGTGCCATCGGGGAGCGGCAGAGACAACGAAACAAAACCGGTCAAGACAGCACCCGTCGTGTCGCGCGCGGCAGTCTCGCCACGGGCCTGGAGGTCCAGGTGTGACAGCTCGTCCCAGCGGTTGAGCAGCTGCGGCACCACATTGTCGGCGAGGCTGGTCAACTGAACAGGTTTGTGTTGTGACGAGAAAAATGTATCCTTAATAACCTTAAACAGGCTCTCACTGGCGGTCGCCCGAAACTCGCGCTGCATGCACCGCAGGTCCAGCGCCTGGCACAAAATGTACACATAGGTGGCCACCATCAAGCAGACCACCTCACCAGCTTCGAGCGCGTAGCGTGCGGCCACCAGTGCCATGGAGTTGACCGACTGGTTGGCCATCTCGGCAACTTGCACGTGGCCGCTCACCGGCCGCGCGAGGTACGCCAGTTCGGCTTGGTAGGCGGCCATATTGACGTCGAACCCTTTGCAGAGGAACGACGTGCTGGGGTCATCGGGGCTAAGGTTGGGCGGCAGGCCGCGGTTGCGCGCGTTGTCGATGAGCTCAGTGCTTTGTGCATACAGCAGGCGGCCGAGGTTCTGCAGGGCCGTCAGCGTCTTTTCCATGGCGGACGTGACTGCCATGGCCTGGAAGTTACCGCCGTGATGGACGGCGCCACCGGCCGACTGGCCGTCCGATCCAACGTCAATCAAAGGGTTGTCCGTCGTGGCGTTGAGTTCGGTCGTCACCTGCAGCGTAGCGAGTGTGAGGTCCTCGAGCTGCGGACCGATCCATTGTGGTGCCGTTCGGAGAGCATAGCGGTCCTGGGCCAAGCCGGCGCGGGCGGGCTCAGTCTTGCCAGGGGACAGCACCGAGCCATGCAAGAAACGGCGGATCGTGGCCGCGGCCTCACCCTGTCCACGGTGGGGGCGCGTGCGGGAGATGAAGACGTCATAGTTGTTGGTCGTGCCCAACAGGGCCTCGGTGCCCATGGCGGTCAGCAGCTGCGTCCAGACAGCCATCTGGTTGGCCAGATGCACCGCCAGAGATGCAGCCGCAGCACTGGGAGCCGTTCCGTTGGTGATGCCTAGACCTTCCTTGGCCTGCAGCCGCACGGGTGCGAGGCTGGCGGCCTGGAGCGCCTTGTCGGCCGACAGATAGCGGACTGAGCAGCCAGGGAGCGGGCCGAACTCGCCGTTATGGCTCTTTAGAGTGTCTTCCTCCTGGCACCGCACAAACACACCCGGGTTACCCTCGAGAATACCGGCCACGTACGAGAGAGGCGACAGGTCACCCGACGCCGAGATGCTGCCACGCAGTGGCACGACGGGCGTCATGTTGGCCACCAGCAGGTACAGCAGAGACTCGACAACCTCGATGCGCACGGCGGAGTGGCCGCGGGCCAGCGAATTGCTGCGGACGAGCATCATGGCGCGCACAACAGCAGGCGGCAGTGCATGGCTGCGGAGGAGGAGGTCCACGTCGGCTGCTCCTCCGCCCGACTTGGTGGATGTCGACTGGCCTTTATCTGCGGGCAGGAGGATGCCGACATTGAGGTGCTGCACGAGGGCCGACTGCAGCCGGTGGAAGTCCTGGGTGCGTGTGTCGGCACTGCCACCAAAGCCCGTGTTGACGCCATAGATGACCTTGCCGGCAGCGAGCTTGGACGCGAGAAAGTCGACGCTGGCGGTCATGCGGTTGCGGACGTCCTTGTCGGCAGTCAATTGGGCGGGGATGCCATGCCTGGGACACACTCTGTTAGTTTTTTGAGGCGAATGGGGGAGAGGGTTGACTCAAACGCACATTGCAACGGCCACAACGTCGGCAATCGTCAGGTCACCACCGGTCACGGAAACGGCTTGACCACTCGTCCACGCAGCACGGACGGCGGTCCACTCACGGCATACCGTCTGCAAGTGTGAAGACCCGTAGGCGGCCATGATGTAGAAAAAATCGTGGAAAAAAAAGTGTGGATGGGATAGCAAATTGTATAGTTGAATTTTGCTAGATTTTGGACCTGGGTAAGGCTTGCAGTCTCAGTCAGAACATGTGCTTGACGAAGCCGATCAGGAAGACCAGCGAGGGCGAGTTGATATAAAGATGCAAAAATCAAGAGATCGAGGGGAGGCAGAAAGAAAATGTCACAGAGTAGATTTCTTTAAAAAAAAATAAAGAATAATATCAAAAGAGACGTCGAAAATCTCAACGTCGAGGCCAAGGCCTATCTTACTGAGACAAACTGAATGGAAACGGACGCGTCTGTCCTCGACGTGTGCTGCCCAAGCTCTAAGCGAGTCCTTTCTCCTGAGACACGGCCTGTTATATTTGCTTGACTTTCCTCGTTCTTTTCGATGCTTCTCTCTTTTTACGATATTCTCTTTTTGGCACCAACTGTAACAAGACCAGTCGCGCCTTCCGTGCCATTCCGAACTGTTTTCCTCTCGCATTTTCCTCTCGCAATTTTTTGCGCCTCATCATTCTCCGGTTCTTTCCCTATTGTAAGAAGTGGGGGACCCACAAACGCGCAGGCACGCCGCGCAGCGCTTGACCGTAACTTCCTCGTCCGTTTGACCTTTTCGTACCTTCCTCGTTTTCCTCAAATTCCTCACCTTCCTCACCTGCTTGCCCTCCTGCCGATCCTTCCATCTGGACTCTCGAAAGCTCGAAAGCTCCACTCCCTCGTGATTGGATGACATCAACGAAGTTTTCCGCAGAGTACACGACATCTTCATGTCACAGCATTCGACACTTTAGCTTTCCACGACATCGCCTTTCGTGCGTCTCTTCTTGTGCTAAGGCCTTGTCCTCACTGGGATCTTCTTTTCCGGTTCGAATTTGGAAGTCTGCTCTTTTATCACGTCTTTTTTTGCTCATTTCGCTCCTCCATTTGCGCCTGTTTTTCTTTTTTTTTTCTCCATTCGCCGCCTTTTTCGTATCCCGGTTATCCAAGCCTGATTTTGTGCAACGCGACGCGGAGCCCCGTGATATGCTGTCCCATGCATCCCATATTTTTCGACTAATTCCATGTATCCCCACCCACGCATATCCCGCTCATGCGGTGCCATTCATGCCTCTACCAGTGCCCAGCTTCCCGTGTCCTACGAATGCCCCCTTGCCGTCGCCGGATTGCCCCCGGAAGGCGTTCCTTTATGCCGTCTCACTGCGACGTCACCATGTCCTACCCATCGACATGTATGCAATACGCTATATACGATACATACGATACACGATACACGATACACGAAGTTGAGACTGACTTCAGGGGGACACATCTGGCCCCGAATCTGGTGTAATCAGCTGTCCTTACCTGGTATGTGTTTTTGTTTTCGTCCCTTTTCTTACTTCTCCATTCATAACCGGCGCCGTGCTGCCGTCCACAGCACGGTTGATTTTCCTTACTGCCCGTCAAACGGCAGCTTCAACGCCGGCTCTTTATTTCTACTTCATTACTATTCTATATCTGCTCTTACTGCCATGCCACACTTAGCTTTGACACGTGTATTATGTACTCACGACGTTGTAAATTATGCGATCCTTTAAGAGCGAAAAGGTTATCACATCGCACTTCACATCTAGAGAAATTGTCATCGCCTGCCAGCAATTTTGTGACGCCAGCCTCGATGTGATCTGTTTTCTATCTCGGCCCCCCCTTCTTCTACCACCAATAGAAGTCCTTGAGAGATCTCACCTACAAGCTTGGATATAAGACGCGCTTCCGGCACATCTCTCTGTGCTTCATTGCTTTGTGTCAAGCTTCATCCCTTTTCGCCCCTCTCGGCTGTTAACATCTGGTCTAGGTCTCTTCCATCACTCATCTGTGTAACGTATGGCATGATGGGGGACGTGGGCTCTTTATCTCGTGTGTTTTCACCTTACCCTGTCGATCACGTACGGTGTCTTGTCTCGTCGTTGTCTCGTTTCGTCTGTCTCTCTCATCTTCCTAATCGGGTAACAGGCCTTACGTTTCCTCCGTTCGTGATGCCAGCAACGTGACAACAGCCAAGGAACTGGGCCGCTTCACATTGTACCACGTTTTCGAAGACATGGCCCATGGTTCGCGTTTTACGGTTCACGATCCACGGCACGGCGCATGGAGCGTTTTTCGTAAGTCAGCCGTACAACGTGGCCGTGCGTTGTCTGGCTATGTCTCTATCGTGTCTTGTGCCCCTTTGATTTCTTTTCTCTTCTTTTTCTTCCTCTTCATACTTCTTGTCTTGTCTTAAAATTGTCGAGCCCGTTTGCATTGTTCCAAATAAGCGTTCTTTTGCCCAAGACTTTGACCAAGATATTTACCCCGAGCACGACGTCGGGTCTCCATTTGAATATCCGAGACAGACGATTCAAAAAGCTGTAGACAAAGGCGGACCATCTAGACGGACTTAGTATGCAATAGGCTGTGTCTCTGCATCTCACGGTGGTAAAAAAGGTCGTGTTCCCGTCGTCTTTGCTTCTTGGCTCTTGGCCTCGGCCACGGCCCTATGAGAGGGTATGTGTTCTAGTATCGGCGTTCGTCGTTCACTCTGTCTCTCGAGGCGAGATATACGGGCTCCATCTACCGGTAGCCGCTCTCATGTTCAGCCGCAATGTGTCGCCGTTGCAGATATCAAAGACATTTTCAAGTGTACATAAAGGGCACCAGACTTCCCACAAACATCCATGATGCTTGCTAGAGTGTGGTCATAGTCTCGACCCAGGCGCGAGGTGATAGACACTCTCCAGATGCTCTGATCACATCGTATGATGTATGGAGTACAGGCGTAAGTGTAGAGGGAGAAAGGAGGAGAGACAGGGTTTATATGGCTCACGTCGAAAAGACCAAGACAGAAAAGAGAAATGGAAATTATACAAAGGAAGGGGAAAGGGGACAAGTCGAGGACCAAGAAGATCAACAGGAGGGGTTAACAGAGGCAAAAATAGAAAACCAAAACGTGCATGGCAAATGAAACCATGGCGTCAAATTCAAAAGAAGGGCCCGCGCTGGTCTGGCCTTGTCAACGATCGCCAGGAAACGAGGGAACGACAGGACAAAGCGTTGAAGGCCCGTTGACGGCCTGGACATGGTTTTTTCATAGTCTCTCTCTCCAGCCTACGAGAAGGCGGCGTGCTAACGTCTCACTCGTTTGTTTTGTTTTGGCCATGGTACGGCCCGTGCAAGACAAACAAACTTGTACTTGTCCAGATTCAGGCGTATCTCTCACTCTCACCTTCGCTCTCTCTCTCTCTCTCTCTCTCTCTCGATATCATGCATTGTCCCCTGTGCTTCGTGCACCGTGCACCGTGCAGTCCAAGTCGGTTGACATAGCAGAACACCAGTGACCAGTGAGAGGCAGATCAGAGAGACATGCTTCACTCCGCCTTCGGCTAGCCTTGCCCTTTCTTTCCCCCACGCATGGCATAGTTGACCGAGCAAGAGAAGTCAGGGACGTCTTAGGAGGCAGGGGGGACTCGAAAAAGGGGATCACGGGAATAACACAAACTATCTGAACAAATTAAAAGTGCGGCCTCATACGACGTGCACGGCAAGTGCATCAAGTTGCATCAACAGAGCTAGGTGTAACTTACTCCATCCTCTAGGCATGTCCATGCACACATGGCCACTTTTCTCGTTCTGTCTTCTGTCACTGCCTATTTTCCTTAGTAGACAACCGGCCTTACTCCGTATGGTCATCGACCACCTTCCACAGCCACACCGTGGCGGGCACCGCATCACGCACTATCAACAAGACGAAGGATTGAGACAGAAAAGAGCCGGTCCTTCACCGGACGGGTGTAGCCTCGCTCCTCGATTCGGCTCTGGCTCTGGTTCGACGCCCCCAAAGGATCCACGACACGTGTTTTTGGATGGGGGTAGGCGAGGAAAAGAGGAATCTGGAAAGGATGAATAGAGACAGGGTGGCCTGTCTTACGCCTTCTAGGTAGGGCCGAAATAGATGATACTCTACACCTTCGAGGTAAGAATGGCGAGAGAGCGAGATGATCTACACTACAGAGGATGGGGTCTTTGTAGCTTTGAATTCCATAGTTTGTGCATGCCATCCTGTCCGGATTCCTCGATGCTGGATCCGTGCTCGGGCGGACCGCGTTTATCTCTCTCTGCAGTTTTCTCGTGCCCATCGACTATTGATTGATATTGGGGTAATATGCCCTGCGCATTGATATCATGCTAGATGATAATCAACAAGGCCAGAACCAGCCATGCATATGAGCGTTGCTTTCCTGCAGACATGTAATACGACGGACGTAGAGGGCAAGTACGAGCGAGGCAAAAATTAAACCAATGCAGAAAAAAGACAAAAAGACGAGACGAATATCCGGATGAACGGCGGAGGTGAGAATGGGGTAGAGGCAAAAGGAAAGGGGAAACAAAGCAAAAGCGACATAAAGACGGTCAAACACACACTTCACAAACACCTCCAGTGCGTCTACATCTGTGTCTGCGTCTGTGTTTGCGCCGGTAGATGGGAAAAGAGGGAAAAAATGCACACACAAATGGCTAGCAAAGTGAGGGTGGGAAAACTAAACAAAAAAAAGTCCGTTCGCCGACCGTTCACGGCCAGATGCAGGTGAGCTACTGCGCACTTGTCGGTCGAAAAAGGGGAGGGGAGGGGGGGGGGGTACAAGTAAGTAGAGGACACGGGTCTAAGAGGACGCACACATATGCAAACGCACCTTACGGAGAACTGTGAACGAAGGGCAGGGACAAGGAAAAAGAGCCCACTTCAGCTCTCTTGCATCGCCCAAGCCACACGACGTCGTTGAAAGCAATTTCGACAGGTCCCTAATTTTTTTTCTTCGCAGCGCCTTTCCATCGTGATATTTTGTCTTCAGCCTTGCCATCATCCTGGCCCCTTTTCTCTCCGTTTCACGACGTCTGCCCAGTGCCACGCCTGTCATTTTCAATCACACTGGCCTCTTCTGCAGAATTACGCACCATCTTCTTTGCTCTGTGAGATACATATAGAGAGAAGACCGTCGCTATCGAATAGGACTTAAGTTTGGCACCAATGAAGCTTCTCAAGCGGTGAGCACTTTTCTCTTCTACGCATGAAGATGAAATCTCGAGGCAGGTGACGGGCGTGACTTCGTAACGGGGCGACATGGTGACAGGACAGGGGTCGATTTGATGATGCACGTTGACGAAGAATTGCGTAACCTCTGTAATGTGACTCGTGTGCAACACTTTCTTGTGTAGCTAGTCCCGTCAGAGAGTGAAGTGAGAGAGAACCCTGGCCTGCGGTCATCAGATACGCACGGCGACTTGTAAAAAGTGGCGACGTGCATACACCTTAGCCAGCGGCCAGCCCTCCTGTACGATAGGCACGATAATCACGATACCGCAAGCTGTTTGGCTTGAGTGTGTCCTTGTTTATACTGTCTTCTTGTTTGACTTTCTTTCTGTTTTATATATATTCAACATTTCTCCCTGTCTCTCTTTTTTTATGAGAGAAATAAGAGAATCATGAAGGATCGTGGAATTTTCTTTTCCTGCCAAGCTCCCGTCCGTAGCCACTCGCTGTTCTCCCGGGTTCCCTTTTTCACATTTATGGACGCTGGTATCGTGCGCGGAGCCGGCCTTTATGGCCCTCCTGATTATCGTTCTCGTCTGAGAATATAATTTGACTGAGATTTTACAAACGGGCGCCTTGTTCCCCTTGATTTGACCCATTGCTTTGGACGAGTCGGTCGCCCTACATCAAGTCACGAGCCTGTGCCTCCGTGCTGAGTGCAAACGGCTTTCGTGTTTGCCAAGCACGAATGGCAATGAGCCGTCGTTGCATCTTTGTGTCTGTGTGTGATCACCGCTTTTTTTCTCCCTCAACCAGGTTTTCCTTTCCTTGCCCTACATTTACGTCCGTGCGGTGCAGTGCAGGTGCGCCGCAGCGTTTCAGCCGCCGGTTGCTATATCTCGCCTCGTTTCTACTTTCGTTTTGCTGCTACGGCGTTTCTGCAATCTCATGCTCTCCCCTCTTGACGAGTGGAAACTGCATTTGCTTTTGCTTCCTTTTTTCTCTCCTCTTTTCCTGTCTCCCCCATGACAAGTCCATGGTAGAAATTGCCTGTGCGATTGTGCAGCTGTCGTTTTCACTTCTCTCGAGTATGAGGCACGATACATCATATTTGCTTCCTTCTTTCGTTGTATTTTCATTGTGTCTTTCTTTCCATTTTCTTGGCCGTCCTTTTTGTTGTCTCGCACTCTAACAGTCCGTCTTCTTCGGACCCAGACCTACACGCTGCCAGCGTCGCATTCCGGGGGATGTACCCGCACCTCGTGGGTTTTCCTGCTGTCCCCTTTTTCCATTTCGTTGTGGTGCTGGCCACCAATGACTCTCTTCCCGCGCCGCTATGGGCACGGGAGAGGGGACCTGAGGGGACCTGAGGTTGAGAGCTGCCACTTTGTTGGTGCAAGGGACAAGCAAACTCGCCACAGCGTAGCAGAAAAAAACTTCAGGTTCGAGACATTAAGACGATAAACGGAGAACGTCGTGGAACAAGACAGGGGACAAGAAGAGAGACAAGAAAGAACACTTTTTAGTTAAGCTCTCTCGGCTCTGTAACTGCCTGCCTGGGTTTTTAGTAAAAGTACTTGTACTTGTACCTGTCTGTTGTTCCCCTTGCACATCAGATCCTGCAGAGGACTTCTGCACGGCCGACGGAGAGATCCTTTTTTCTTGCCAGCCTTCTTGCAGAGTTGTGGGCTTGTTCTTCTTGTTTGCCGCCGTCGACGTCGCTTTGGCCTTTTTTGTCCGCCTATGTAAGCTCTCGTTCTTTCTCTCGCTTTACGGCATATGCCTGCATCATCGCCACCGTGGACAAGGGTGCTTGTGATGGTCTGCAGGGATTGCATGAAAAGGGAGACAGGGGGACAACGCACCTCTTGGACAAACACAGAGGGAGTCATAGAGAACCAAGTGGTGGGCTCGGGGCACCGACACAGGAGGAGCCCACAATAGACCCGGTATTGTGGGAATCTTCCGTGACTTATCGCAACTGTGCTTCTGCTCTTTTTTGCATGTCTTTTGTTTCTTGTCCGTCTCTTGTCTCCTCTTGCTGTTTCTGTTTGTTTTGGTCCAGAAGTCTGGTGTCGTCGGCGATTTTATGACGAGTCAAATTGATTCTTTTGTTTCTTGATTGGAGGTTGCTACCCCCAACCATCTCCCATCTCCACACTCACAGGGTAGCATCCTTCCGTCGGCTGGGAAAAGAAATAAAATTCGGTCAAAAAAATACAGAAAAGCCACACCAAAAAAAAAAAAAAAAAAAAAAACCATAAAAGATCTGTTGATCTATTGGCGGGGGAGCGCCACCGTAGCCTCCCAATTGGAAGACGAAGAAGACGACACCACCCCTGCATGGATTGCTCGTGCAGCACACCCTCAGCGGACCATCGACCCAAACCAGACTTGGGCCATCGCTGGAACCAGGGTTCGATTTTATGGTGTGGTATTTATTTTTGGGAGGAGCAGGCCAACCTGAAGCAGCGTCGCATTCGTTGCGTTTGTAACCCTGTTAGCCTATGCAACGCCGTTTGACTTTCTTTCCTTTTTTCTTTTACTCCGTACAGGCAAGCTTGCCCTTGCAACCTCCACAGAACAGACTCCTCCTGGCAACGATTGGCAATTGATGTTTAAGTCTTGGAGGGCACTACGATCCCACGGAAGGATGGACATGGGGAGAATGGAGAAACCGGGAGGCTGCATGTGCGTTGCTCTTATTTTGCCTTCTTTACTCTGACGGTCTTGTGTCGAGATGTGCTCGACTCCACTGCGCCGCCATTTCAAAATGTCTTAGACGAACAACCGGCCGGCCTTGCCGTTGTTGGGACGGCGTTGCTTTGTGCGCCATCGAGAGAGGGGAGAGAGGAGATGGATGGAGAGGACAAGGAGAAAGCAAGGAAGCAGGACCCAGAACCCCCAAAAACGTTTGATATTCTCAAAAAAGAGGCATGGAAAGTGAGAAACTAAGACAGCATATAGGGGGGGAAAGCAAAAGAAGCAGAAAAAGCAACGCCAAAAAGCAATGCCAAAGTGCCCAAATATCATGATGGAAGAGGACTCCGAAAAAAGCAAACAAAAAACGATACGTCCCGTACATGCGTTCATAATGGAGTTCCGTGTGGACCAAACGAACTTGGCCGTGGTTCGTGTTGCTGTTCACTTTGAAAGAAAGACAGACAAGAAAGGTGGCGGAAAGAATGCCATTCTGTGGTGGTTGGGGGTCCTCTTTTGTCGTCCACTTTCACTTCCACTTCCATGAGCCCACCTATGTCGCTCTCCCGTATCGTGTCCACGATCCAGAGCACATGGCAATTCCATTGCCAACGCTGATCAATGAGGTATACCCCTGTCTCCTCTCGCCCTCTCACACTCTCTTTGATTTTGATTTTGATTTATTTAATTTATTTATCAACATTTTTAGTCTATTATCAAAAGTTGCCCTACGGCCACGTAATTTTCCTTATTTATTTTTTTCTCGTTTCTTGTTTTCTTCTCTACCTTCGTCTTCCGTTCCCCTTTTTGGTGCTCCCGTTTCTCTTCCCCATTTCTCCTTTCTCTCTTCCAGTCCCCTCTCCTTTCCCTCGCCCCCTCGTCCCGTCCCAGTTAGTCTTGGTAAGGCCTGGGCAATAGAATTATTTTTCCTTGGCGCCAACGCCCAAGGCAATAAACTGAAGCTGCAAAGGGTGTCACGGCGTCTGTGAGCCGTCGGCGCGCCGTGGCAGCGCGTGAAGTTGAGCGCGCCAGGCACGCCTTCACTTTTCTGTGGTGTCTGCGCGTCTCAGTGCTTGTTGGCCACTGTCTCACTTTTGGAGCTTGGAGGCATTCCCCTCACCCTTGCGAGATGACAATGTCTCAAAACCAGTGTTCCAGTTTAAATTGACGAAGGAAAAAAGGAACAAAATGAACGAAATGGAAGGAAAAGGAAGACACTGAAGGAGGGTAGGGAGCAAAAAAAAGAAAAACAGAAAGAGAAGGGAAGAGAAAGCAAAAAAAAAAAAAAAAAAAAAAAAAAAAAAAAACGTGCACATTCTTCGGCAAAGAAGAAGCGAAGACGGAGGCAAAGAGGGCTTAAGAAACGTGTAAATTCTTCACCGTTGTAGCTTCCACGGTGAAGAACATGGCGATTGACAGCAAAGGATTTTGCTGTTTTTTTTCAGGCTCGAGGCTCGAGCGTATCTATGTAGAGCCAGCCATAAAAGAGCATCTTGACGCCCCATCCATCCACTTTTGGGTAAATTACTTGCAAGGACACAAGTACCACTGGCTAGGAATATCAGCACGAACTTTGTTCACTCGTAACTGGCTTAGCTGGTTCCTGGTAGCTGTTTCGTACTCCATAACGCTTCTCACGCTTCTCCTCTTTTCTTACTTTGTTCTCCCAGTCGAGTCTACTTGCTACACCGTAATGGAAGCCGTCCCTTTTTTTTTTCTCCCGCCTTTTCATTTTGCAAACTCCACGCGAGCGGAACCCACGACGTTCCCGAGTTGCTAAAACCGTCTAGTTTTTTTTTTTATGACGCGGTTTTTTCTTTGGTCCCAGTAGTGCTCGCAGCTTTCGCTGGAGCTTTACTCTTTTCTGTCGCGGGTGGTGTATTTTTTCTCTTCTGTCCTCCTCTGGTCCTTTCCCACGTGTATTTGGAAATAAATGTAACTTACTCTGGAGGGGAAATGGCGATTTAGCACGACATGTCATCTCGTACGGGCCCTAGACCTTGACGCAACTTCGATGCAATAGGCTCGACAGACTCGTGGAGGCCAATCTAGTATTACGCGAGCTTGACGGCGATGTTTGTTCGTATCGCAGGGATGCCAAAACACAATAATACGGAGCACAATGGGGTCGTCCCTGGTCCAAGATATTATGCTGCCGTTGCATCCCCGACGGAGTCGACGAGAAGAACTGCAGCCAATATTTTGTGCGTGTTGGGTTCTCTCGGAGCAACTCTTTTTGTCTCCCTCTCTCTCTCTCTGTGTCGATTCCTTCGATTCCACTCGATAGTCCTCGATCGGCCCACTCTGACCACTAGCCAAAGTCACACTGCCATCGCTTCTCTCCGTTCGCTATCCACCACACCACCATCCACCGAAACAACCTCCCTCGGGCCCAGGCCCAGGCCGAGAGTCGGGTCTGTGCTTCGCCTAAGCCTGTTTCAAAGCAAGACACCGCAAACAAAAATACCATTTTCGATTCTCTGTCTCTTGACTGCTCTCTCTTCTCGCACAGGATAGCATCGCAGCTGTTGTTGTTGCAACCAGTCTCTCAACTCTGCTCGGAACGAGCTATGCACGGTATTGCAAACGAGCTGAGCTATTTGGCAGATTCGCAGTATGATAAACTAGATTTGAATTTCGAAAGCTTTTCTTCTTGCGTCTGTTTCTTTTCTCTCCGTCTGCCTTGTCCAGAGAGTAATTACCCTCGACGACCCTGTTGCTTGCTTCTATTTCAGAAAGTCCCAGGGTGGGACCCGCGCTGTCTACTTGTTCGTTGACCGTCTTCGGCTGGCCCCAACTGGTCCAACTTAGTCCCCTACATCTGCATCCACTCAAAGCCCATCCGGTGTACTGCGAGTATTTTTTGAGCTGGTTCCTTCACTCTTCTTGCTTTTCCGTTTAAGGATCTTCAGCCTACGCGGTTCCTTTCGAGATTTCATCTTTTGGGTAATCCTTCTCAATACCCGCGCATCGTTTCGTACGCTTTTTGTTGGCCCCGGTGTGTTTGGCGCGTGCTTTGCCCTCGAAGGATTTCTGTTCTTATTTGAGTTTTTATTCGATCGATCTTAACTGAGAAGGCGAATGCGTCCAAAGACCGGCTAGAAAGTATCTTACGAGCTCACCCAGAATTCAATCATCACCTTTACCTGTTCCAAGTGCCTCGTAGACTGACTTCCTTCCTCTCCCCAATCTCGTTCACAGGCCAATGGACATAAAGCAACGGTTCCGGCGTGCGGAACACGGAACCACCCATGTCCCCGGCACTGTTTGTTGGTTAACCTTTCGTGCTTTCCCATCTTGTGAATGCCCTCGTCTTTTCGGCGTACTGAGGTAGTGCTGCAGTAAAGATTCCTCTTTGCCCCCCTTCTTACAAACACTTCGGCGAGACATGCCAGAAATACGATAGAGCCCTATGCAGGTGGATTAGCAGAACATTCTTTGTCGTCCTTTCCCTTCGTTCTTTCGCCTTTTAGAGGGGGCAGGACATACGGAGTAGAACAGCCGCTATCTAGGGGCGTGTGAAAAGTGGGCGTGTGAAAGTGGGTGTGTGGATGAAAAAGATGCAGAGAAGCCAAAACGAAAGTCAAAGCGGCTCGTTGGCGTCGGTCCTCGCCCCATAGAGGCCAGCCTACAGGTCTACTAGGAATTGGGTTGGCTGGCTTGGTTGGGATCTATGGCGGTACGAAGTATCACGGCGTCAGATACTACGACATACGAAGACAGCCGTCCACAACCTTGTCTTATTGTCCTCCGTCTCTCCTACGTAATTACGGAGTACAACAGGGCCCTGACCGGAGCATTTAATCGGAAAACACCCTGCAAACAGGCTGCACATGGTCCTGTAGTAGGGCCTACAGTTGACCTGCAAAATAAACCAAATCATGCTGTGCAATGGCCCAGAGAACGGGTTGATGGGAGACTGCATGTCGGGACGATAATACGGGGCTTGTGTAGCACGAGGAACATTCGTAGAGAAACTTACAGATAAAGAGACAAGAATAGACTGAGAAATAGCCAGAGAAGAGACAAACATAGGACACTCCCTCTGGATCCATGTATACGGTGTCTGGTCTAGTCTCGCAAGCCTTTCGACGAGCCATCTATTTGCGGAGGTTCGCTTTCTTGGGGGGCCTCGTCTTTCTTTTCAGCGCTTCTCATCTGTGTTGATGGTTCCAACAGGCCAGCCTTTGGACCCTTTCGGGAATGAAAGAGAAACTAGCACGGACAATAGAACGGAACTTGGTGGAGGGCGTCGGGCGTCCCTATTGACGGGCACAGGAACAGACAACGACAGACGCATGGCTCACCAACGATCCTTGGCTAGCAACGGCTCTACTTTGCTGCCCCAATAGCCCACATCAAAACAACCAGTCGCGACAGTGCACAGCTAACTCAAAAAGGGCCTCGTCTCGGCACGCCGATGCAGCACGCCGCGTCCGGGCGATTGTTCTCACAGGAGGAACTGCACTTTCCACCGTCTTCTTCTCCTCCCTTTTCTGTCAAGAGAGCCTGCTTCCTTCAGCAGCACTTCAGGCCAATCGAGCGTCCCTCCCCCCCTCTCACTCTCTCTGTGTCTCCTCGTTCCTCTCCTCGTTTTTGTCCTGTTGCATGTTTCAATGGCGACTCTCGGGGTCTGGAGTCCCTCCGCTCAACTGTCCTTTTGTTGTTGTCCTTGTCCCCTTGTCAAGTCCGCATTGGGAAATCAAACGCGGTGCACGTTAGACTAGACAGGGACACCCGACAAGGGCCCTCAATGGCACCAGGCACAGGGACAAGGAAGACATGGACAGGGAGGAGGAAGCAGTCTCACCAAGGCAGCCGGGCAGAAGCAGGAGCAAGGCCAGGCACAAGTATACAAGTAGGGGGACAATGCGTATCGTTTTCTGAAGAGCTTTTCTTAATTTCCAGGGAATGTCTAAGCCATGCCCAGGCCAGGCCCATGGCAGGCACTGCATTTTCTTGCTCGTCCTCTCTCGTCACTATGACTTCCTATTAGTCCTGGCTCCTCTGAGACATTGGCCCCCAGTCCCCAGTCGGACTACGAGCGGCAGCACCATTGCATGTAAGCCATGCTCTCCTATCATATTCCAGTCCAAAGCACACTTGCAAGTGCATAATACAAACGCACAATTCACCATTCACGGAGGGAAGCACCAGTCCGCTGTTAGCATCTACTCTATGTTTTTTCTTGTTCTCCTCTTTGATCCGCTCTCTCCTCTCCTGATTTTCATCCTTTTCCCCCTTGCAAGGATGGCACTGTCTGTCGCCCACTCAAAAAACAGAGCCAGAGGATCGAAACGGCAGGAATGCATCCACACGTCGGACGCCATGGACAGGACAGGATGGCTGCAGACTGGCTCTTGTCCACACTCGTCCACGCTGCCCCTGCACCTAGCCGCAGACGGTTGTTTTTCGTTTGCTTCGCCGGCGGGCTCGTCGTTTGTGCTTTGACACACGTCCATGCGTGGAGGGGGCAGTGGTGGTTTTTGTAGGCGTCGTCCGTACTTGTTCAGATAGATATGGGCTCGTCTCTCTTGTTCCCGAGTTTGAATTCTTGTTTCCTTGCTTCTTTTATTTCCCCCCTTTCCTGATGTCTCTCTCCTTTGACCATCTCTCGCTCTCGATTTATTCTCTCATTCTTTCTCATCGATCTTTGTACACCCAACGCCAACTTCTTTCCTGCTGTCCGTCCCTCTCCGCCTCCAACCCTCCAACATCCAAGATTTACTTTTACTTTTGTACACACACCTCCATACTACTTTACACCCACCTTCCACCGCACAGCTTGCCACTCGCTTGACCATTGCGACACGCCCTTACACCCAGATCGACTAAAATCCTCCGGGGGGGGGGGGGGGGGGGGGGGGGGGGGGGCGGGGGGGGGGGGGGGGGGGGGGGGGGGGGGGGGGGGGGGGGGGGG